>JAHXMU010000194.1:4965202-4975988 GCA_019455685.1 Philornis downsi | reverse complement strand
TGTAAGGTGAATTTTGTTTTATTGAGAACTTCGTTGCAAAATGTTCTCTGCATCAGACTCCAACAGTGACAGTGACGAAGAATATAAAAAACAACTAATTTTAGAAAGAAAAAAACTGCGGTATAGATCTGATGTGATGAGACTCCCAGACAAAAAGTGAGTACATAACATTAATTTATATTCTCGGGTGGTTACATTTTTTTCTCTAAGATTTGAGAAATATTTTCGCTTGAATAAACAAGCGTTCAATTATGTGTTGGAGAAAATTGCACATAAGATGAAAGTCGCAGCCAGGTCAAATTGTGCATCCAACAAAATAAAGTCAGCTGCTACATTGTTATTTCTGGGGCAAGGATTTTACCAGCTTAGTGTCGGCAATGACTTTAACCTCGGACTATCGCAACCGGTTGTATCCAGGATTCTTGCGGAGACGCTAAATGCTTTAGAAGCTGTTATTTGCCCGCAGTCGCAATTCTTGGCTCTTAGGTAAAAAAAATATATGTAAACAAATTAATTTTTGTTCATAAATTTATATTATAGGAGATGCAGGATACCCTTTAGAGCCATATTTGATTACTCCATTTCGATCCGCTGCTGAGGGAAGCTCTGAGGCCGTGTTTAACACAAAGCATCCTAAAGCGCGAAATATAGTGGAACGAACTATTGGAGTCTTAAAAAATAAATTTCGATGTTTACTTGGTGCTCGTCAGCTTCATTATAAGCCCACCAAAGTAATAAAAATGGCTAATGTATGCGCAGCTCTTCACAACATCTGTATACATTTTGGAGCAAAATCATTAAATGATGATTTACTGCCATCAGAAAACAGCCCGGCCGAGATCAAATGCAACGATCTAGAAAATGCAGCAAATACAGAGGCCTCAGCAATACGGGAACAAATAAAAGACAGCTTCTTATAATGCTTAATTCAGTTTTATTTTCTTAGTTTTAAAGTTTTTATTAATGCTACTTCCGTTCTTTCTTAAATTTATATTTGTTTTGGGACTTATTTCTAAAAATATATATGAACATAAACCCCTTGCTTTTGTTTTATATCTGAACAAACGTTTAGGTTTTATTGTTTACCACCATTCAGAAGATTCAGTTCCTCTTCTTTAATTTTCATCTTTAACGATTTTATCTTCATTTCCATTGCATGCTGTTCATTTTCTCTCATGTCTTTTTTTTTCCATGAGCTTCAATTTTTTTTTCTTTTAACTCCAACATTTTTTTTGTGTAGTGGCAGTTTTTTGCATGAGCTTCAATTTTTTTTCTTTTAACTCCAACATTTTTTTTTGTGTAGTGGCAGGAGTTCTTAACACTCCGCTTAACAGACGTTAAAGTGTTTGAAATGTCTGTTAAGAACTTTTCTTGCATCTTGGTATACTTCTCTAGCAAGTTTTGCCGGTTGCAACATTTCTTCTTGCTGAACGGAGTTACAGCTGCTGGCGTCATTGCACTTCGAGAAGTTGCAACTGTAGGTGGTGTTGTTATTGTTGTTGAAATTGATGGCCCTTCTTCTTCTTCTGAGATCATCTCTTCCAAATCAAAGTTTGTCACGTTCTGTGTGGCAATATCAACGTCTTCAACTACTGCTTGCCAGTCTTCCATTACTGGGTCAATGCCTTTGTCTAAACCTTTAGGGCTAAGCTGTTTATCAAACTGCAGAATATTTGCAACTGCTTCCTCCAATGGACTTAGCATATGCTGCTTGTTTTTCCCATCACCTGTTGCTTTACACTCTGCCTTGTTGTGCGCCATCTTCTTCCTTACTTTAAATTTTAAGTCCCTCCAGACCTGAAACAATAAAAATTGTTGTAATCTGTCAGAATAAAGAAATATATTTTACAACCTTTTGCCAACCATCAGCATCTCTACTCGGTGGCCCAGATGCATTTAATATCGTTGTAATGTTCTCCCACTCCTTATTAAAATTGTTTGGAACAGTTCCTTTTTTAAACCCTTTTGCTAAGGACGGATTCTTCTCCATTTCTGACACCAGTTTTTCAAATTGCTTGCAGTTTGTTATTTTCATTTTTTTATTTTTTCCGTTTCTTTTCTGTATGTACTATATTTTTAAATTTCCACTGGTTTTTTCAAAGTCGTTACCAAAATTTGTGACGACGAAATCAGAGTCCTTTCAATACAATTGGCCTGTTTCTCTATCTCGAACGACAGCTTTCGTTCGCATTCTAAGCGAATGAAAACTGATTTGCATTTCACTAACTCCACTTCTACGCGAACGACGACTCGAACGAAAACATAAGCATTTTCATACAAAATTGCGTTTCTCTATCTCGAACGAACTGTCAACTCTGCGAACGCAAATGTCAAAATCACTCACTTGTTGTTTTGTCGTCGAGGGAAGACAAATAAAACAATTATATTTGGAAAAATAAAAATATAAACGATGGAAAGTAAATGGTAAGTATAAAATAATATAATTAATAATAATCTGCTAATATTTTGCTCTTCCAGTTTAACAAAATCAACAATGCAGCAGCTGCAGACTATGGTGGGGCACATGGAGGAGAATCCTGAGTTTGCCAGGGGAACGCCGGTATTCAGAGGCAACAAATTTTCGGCCGAAGACGATTGGCATAAACTATGCAGACGGCTGAACTCCTTAGGACCACCAACACGTACCGTTGCAGAATGGAAGAAGGTTGGTTTGTATTTGTGTTGTTGTGCCACAGCCGCTATGACGATGGTTGCGAGGAAATGAAAAATTGATGTGCATAGACTTTTTATAAAGAAAAGTCAATATCCATAGACTTTTCATGAAGAAAAGTCGATGTCCGTCGAGTTTTCATGAAGAAAAGTTGATTTCCATCGAGTTTTCATGAAGAAAAGTTAATGGACGTTGGCTTTTCATGAAGAACATCAACTTTTCTTCATGAAAAGTCTATGGACATCTTTCATCATTTTTTTCCATTCGTCTGTAATAAGTTTGAATATGTAACTAATACTCATTTTCTTTTCAAACCTGGGCGGACTTGAAGTCTCGGACTAAGAAGTAGATAGCGGATAATAAGAAAAGTCTTCGAGAAACCGGTGGCGGTCTCAAAAGAGAAAAAATCCGTCGTATTACGAAAATGAGCAGCCTTTATTTTCGTCGGCCAAAAAGCGGAAGAACCGCATCGAAGACCAATTGGCACTCATACGACGTCAGCTTCGAGTATCGGAGGAAAACGCGACAATATCTAGGGAGCTGACGAACGCAACAAAAAGATTAGCCGATGCCACTGAAGTCCAAGCCGAAGCAGCGGAGAGAAGTGCTGATGCCGCTGAAGCTCAAGCGGAAAGCTTAAGGGCTATAGAAGAAAATACAGCAAAAATTTTAGAAACTATTGCTAAATATTTCAAAAAATAATAATCCCCAAAAATAGAAAACAATTTTTTAAAATTTTTTTTTTCATTCACATTCATTTTCATCATTCACATATAGTAAACACTTTCGATTTGTTTATTGTTATTATTTTCTCCTTTTTTGTCATTTGCAGCTAATCGCTTCCAAATAGAGTTGCATTTAGGGGAAACGGCAAAAAAAGTGCAAGATTTTCGAGCTGGCAATAATGCTATTCACAAATACGTAAAAGTCGAAATTTGACATTGGTAAGTGCAGGCAAACGAAAGCTTTCGAGATACAGAAACCCAATTTGAGTCGAATTCGAGTGACTCGCTTTCGTTCGAGATACAGAAACAGGCCAAATATCGACGTCAATATCATTTCATGAATACCGATTTTGTGTCAATAGTTATCGAAAACGACTTCATGAATACCAAATATCAACTGTCGTCGCAAGATGCCGTTGTATTGACACGACGACGACAATCAGAATAAGGGTGCATATTTAATGTCTGCCCCCAATTTGATCTTGAACAGAAAAAACAGTCCGTGTTTGAGTTCCAACGACAGCAGCCACTTTACACGTATATTGGTTGATATGTTTTTCTTCTTTTTCTTTATAAACCAACCAGTATTGTGTTTTATGTTGAGATACATGTTAAGTTGTTTTTTGGAGATTTGGAGTTTTTTTTTAACGTATTTAACGCTCTTTCAATATTTGGAAATTTTGACGTGCTTGTTTTACTGCGTCTTTCATAAAAAATTTAAATTTGTAAAAGTTCTGTATTTAACATTTTTAAGTGACAGCTATGAGTGTGTTTTAGAATTGTCTACTCCAAATTATGTATAATTTTTTTGTACTACTTTGTATATACTATATTTTGGGTACAATTTGATAAAAATAATTTGGCATAATACAGTTGGTTAGAAACGTTATTGGCGATTTTAAAGTTGATAATTATCTGCAGTGTTTGGTGTATTGTACAACATTCCAAATGTAGGTGTAGAATTTTTGTTTGACATTTGTATAAAAACATCATGGTGACCTAGTTGTTGCTGCATGTCTTCCATACAAAACGATCTTTGTATTTTTTTTATCTGCAGTTGTTAGGCTATGGGTAATGGATGACTAACTTAGGAAAAAATTAGGTTTTTTTCTTTCTCTTTTTTCTTCATTAAATGTCGATATTCAATATTTTATTAAATTTCTATTCAGAGAGACCTCAATTTAAACTCCTGGGATATAGCATTTACCGAAAGAATTTGCGCTGCGTAATATGAAGTTTCGAGCGTATTTCACAGGAATTGGCCACTACTCTGGTATCGGAGAAACCCTCAAGGAACAGTAAGAAGAGCTGTCGTAGTAAATGTTTGCAAAATTAACGAGAAAGTGAAGCAAGTACTATCTATACCAAAACTAGATGAGGTATTGGACCAAATGGGCAATATTATGCACTATTTCACTCTGGATCTGCTAATTGTTTATCATAAGACTATAGCATCACCGATATCGTGAAGTTATAAAGGCTTAGACGTTCGCTTTTAATTAATAAAATAATAAATTTATGACGCAAACCGTATATCACTACAAGGCTAAGATTTCTCATTTTATATTGCTTTATTTGTAAATATGCTACAATTGGTCCTTATTCAGTTTTGGTTAATTCAAAATTAATTTCTGAATAAGCAACAACAAAACTTATTGTGGTTCTTATTTCTCCTTCGTTTTGCCAGTATTAAAATATTTTTTTTATATTACAAATTTATATCATTCGTATTGTTGTTTTTTGTTAATTATTAATTATTATAAATATATTTATTATCCAACATTCTAAAACATGAACATCTTTAATTTGTCATAGCACTTAATATTTTACAACCCTTAATGGTCAGGTCATTTATTTCGTTTTAAATTTGTATTCTCTTTTGATTGTCATCAGTTTATGTTCAAATTCACATCTTTTGTTGTTATTGTTGTTGTTGTAATAGTTTTATTTTGGAAAATTTGGTAATTTCGGGATTGAAGTCACAATTCATTGTGCTTAAAAAGATTCAAGTCGAACTCTTGGGTGAGGAATAAAATATTTTTCATTTCCAGGATTCTCAAAATAGACAATCCTCAAACATTGGCCTCAAACAATCCTCAAACCACGCCTAGACACTTCTAGTGTTGATTTCCGAACAAAGTTCTCGATAAATAATAAGTTGCATAAATACAATTGTAACATAACCGAATATAAAGCGAGGTATGTTGTCTAAAAAATTGTGTTACTAATTCCGCTTTGTCTTGCCTTTTACGTAAAATAAAATAAATTAAATTCGAATCGGTGAATTGGACAAAAAACACTAGCGCTGAAGCTGAAACGATTAAGATCTCTAACAAAGTTGGAACGTAGCCGGAAATGGATATTGTGGAATCATGTTACAAACGGGCTCTATGCTATCAAATCTAAATCGAAAACCAATTTCCTACGGATGTAATTGGATGAATTGTATGTCGCCGTAAAATCGCGTATAATGCCATAGATTGGAGAAAACGTCGTTCTATTTTGCTCCGGTAGTCATTTTCGAAGAATTGCGGCATTCCAAGTTCATACTCTTAACTAATAGTACTTATTAAGTTCTCGGAATTCAACATTCGCGGGTTCAATTTCTTTTCGTTGCAATTTTTATTACTGTTAAGAAGTAAAAGAATACACCCGAACAATATTGAGTGGTTATAGGACACTGATTTTTATTCATCAACATAAAAATACAAGTACACTAAACTAGTTCTAAAACTAAATTCTTAAAATAGCTATCCCTATTTATAATCTACCAAATGCGTCGTCTTAGAATGGACACAGTGCTGCATGCTATGATAACGAGCTTTGTATCCCGAAACATTTAACACACATGTGCCTATATGTAGCGCAATAAAACATTTTAGTGATGAGTCTAAATAATCTCAAAAAGATGTAATCGACCTAACAAATAATAACAAAATAAGAAATCTCAGCAGGCGACGTACGATATATATTTGGTGTCTCTTTGACTGCTGCAAATATATTTTCAGTAAACACTTTTCCGGGCCCAGAAAGCTTATAATTAACTTAATCTTAAACATGATTTTATTAGTAACAATTCTATAAAACTCCATGCGGAACTGGAGGAGTGAAATCGAGTTTTACTATATTGATCTTAGATTTACATTTAAGCCTTTCGCACATAATCAACCCAATTGTAAGTATCGTAGTATTAAGACGAATGTAACAGATGTATTCGTTCTGGAAGCTGTTGCTTTGTTTTCGTAATTCTTCGATAGTTTTTGTGCGATTTCTTATCTTATCTTATCCTTGATAATTCGTTCATACTTTAATTGGAACGGACCACATATTAGAGCACCGTTTACTCTAATTGTATATCCAGGGAAACTATGCATTGTAGCGGCCTTTCCAGAGGCCAATGACCTCCAGGGCTGGAGAGAATATGAGCTGTTGATTTATTGAATGAATTAATCCAGCTGTTCAGCTGCTTCAGTTTAACCCAGATAAACTATTTCTATGGGAGCTAAACGGCACTTAGGACTGTTGGCAGGTTTGAGAGATGATACTTCACAGGAATTATCATTAGAGTCTATTCAATGCCATCCTTTATCGCAAATATATTCATCATTAGCAAATAGCTGACACTGGTTTTAAAAAATTACTTCTCGCTGTCGCCATCATCTTAAATCCCTGATATTTGAATGGTATTGGGGCAATTTTGTGCAGTTGGGAAACATGATCATTAAACAAAGGAATCGATGCTGATATAGGCAAGTGTTCTCCCAAAATAATCCCTTTTGCAGACAGCAATTTATAAATCGTTTTTAACTGATCATACTTTCTTCTTGGCAACTTGAGATGTTTTGGTATGTTTTTACAGATTTTGGTCACATCTTCTTGCAGTTGGACTGTGGTAAGAAGAACTGGACTAAAATTCCCATGATAATACCGATACCGATTTCGATTATCTCCGACTGGACATTTTTTTAATGAAAACCGGAGATTCTTCGGTCAGCATGAAAAATTTGATTGATTATATACCTATACATAGTAGGTTTCCTTCATTGTTTTCATGGTTATTCACTTGATCTGTTATGCTCTTGAAATTGTTGACCTATTCCGTTGTCATTCCTAGCACATTTTCCGTAGAATCGACCACAGGTATTTGTTTTTTTTTGTACCAAGTGTTTCAAATCGTACTGATTATCAAGGATGCTTCTCATATTGTCCTTCTATCCTTGAATCCTCTCTAACTTTAACTGAAGTCAAGCCATGTGTCAAAAATATGATTATTCATCGATGATTCTTTTTCAATTGGAGGGATCGAACAGCTTCTTCACTTTCATCTTTTTCATTTTCAGATCTTACTAACGGACATCCTTTCTGCACCGGTCACTTCAGCATTCCGTTCTGCGGTTTTACTGGTACTATACGAATTTTGCCATCTTTACCAGATACATCATATTTATCCGTCCTAGAGACCATTTTGATGGATACACTGGCTGCATCCACTTCCGCCTTTGCTGCAGCAACGTTAAGTACTCTTTTCTCCACAGACTCCAGAATTCTCTCTTTATTTTTGAAATTAGTTTCCATTGTTTAAGGAGCCGATAACGTAATCAAAATGTTGAGGAGAATCTGTCGCTGGTCGACCAATTAAAACAACAATGTCAATACATCCAAGAATTTAATATCTTCGTTGTCCATATACACCATGAATTTAATACCATTTCTAAGTTAACTTGGTATTGCCAACCACTCATTTCAAATCATATTGACAGATTTCATGCCCGCCTCCCAAATCCCTGCACGATGAGGGGCTGCCGATAAAGTCTCACTGAACTTTCTCTTCGGCTAGAAATAAGATAGCTGACTTTAATATTATTCTTTATGGCGACTAGAAATCGGCCTCCATACGTCTGCTGGCATATAAGTATATGTGCTGTTTTTCCTCTTCGAGAAAAAAAATTTTAAATTGCTAACTGCTTTCAGATGTATAACACATGGAAACAGTAATATATTCTTTGTAACATTTCTGTCCTCGGCCTCTGGAACATTTCGTTAGTAAGGGCCCAACATAATCAACTCCAGTGTGCGTGAATGGATGACATGGTAAAACCCGCGACGCCGGCAAATCCGATATTAGCATTCTGAAGACGAATTATACCATATTCATCAATAAATGTATATAAACTCACGATATCGCTTTTTCTGTTAAACGCTGAGTTAGTTTTATCTCCTTTAGGAGTTCTGCTGATGGTGCAGTATGATGAACCATCTCTTTGGCAGCCACTGCCAAGAAGAAGCGTACAACGTACTCGTATGTTACAACTCGCTGCAACTTGATAAAACTTGAATATGTTTCAATTATTGCAGCCAAAAAATGCATTTCGCTTGCTGTAGTACTTGCAGCAACTACAGTCTGCCTTTAAATTCTCTGTATAGCCGGTCACTCTAATGTATTTTAGACTCGTCGTCTTTAATAAAAATAACTTCAGTGTTATCCCTGTCGTGCACGTCTTGGGAGATTTTCTTTTCATTGCAAAGCCAATTTTAGAGATGAAATTTTTACTTCTGGAGTTGTGATGTTCCTATTATATTTTTGTCCAGTTATTAAATTGTCCATGTAGAAATCTTGTTTGTTTACCTCCGTTACTTCAATTTCTTCGTTCAGTTTATCGGCAATGTTAAAAAGTGTTCTTCAAAAATTGTGCCGCCAATGTTTGGTATGTTACTGTTGTTAGTTTATATTGCTTCCATGGTTCGCTTTTTCTTTCTGGACAAAGCTTGCGATTTTGTTTACCCCAATGTGGTTTATTCTTTAAAAGGCAGTGTTACCACCATCCGTTCTTCTTTCTCAACGGTTGTTGTTTCATCGTAATTTTTCATGCATCATTGGGCTTCACTTCAATTGTTATTGTGCGATGCAACTGCCTCTAGTTCCAAAAATGTCTCTAGATTCGTTACCGCGGAATTTAGGTTGTGAGACTAGTTTTTTATAACAATTTTAAAAGGCAGAATCCAACCCAACTTTGATTGCTGAGCATATGGGCCATTGTTCTTTTGTTGTCACTTTTCAACGATATGTAGGTCAATTACTGCATCAATTCTATCAGACTTATTGAACAAAGGATCTGCCAATACATATTTGTCCCAGTCTTTCATCTCCACATCAAATGACTTACTCGGTTGGGCACCCAGCACAGAAAATATTTGCTAAGAAATCTTGGTTTTGTCTCCAGTGCCACTCTGCGTTTTGAGACTTCCACTACGGCGCTACCAAGACCATGGTTCACCGCTTTACTTTTAATTCGTGGAGGTCGCAATATTTGCGCCGCTTCTTAAGAAATTTATGTAACATGGGTCGATCATGGAACGCATGAGTTCATACTCTCCAGTTGATGTGCGTGCTTTGATCAATGCAGTTGCTAATAGTGTAGACCTATCCTCTATTAATTGCCATCGACGACTTACTATTGGACGGCTGGATGGATATGCTTGCTTAGACTTCGTATACGAGAACATTCCATGTGCATTAAATCGTTATGTCTGATATCGCATCGTTTGCAGCGCATAGTACTGTTACATTTTTACCTGTCTTATTGTGGCTTAGACAAAGAAAAAAACCATATCCATTCTATGTTTACTACTGATCTTTTATACCCAACTGACATAGCTACTAACTTTTTACACTAGATTGCTTGATGTCTGCTTCTATCACAGAAGAAACCTTCATCCCAGGACTGATTTGTTCTTCCTTTGTACCTTCATTCGCACCTTTGTTTTAGCAATTTAAACGCTGCGTGTAAGTTCACTTCAGTAATGCAAGTAAGTAATTTGAGGTGCTGAAGTAACTGCTTTGCCCCTCCTTTAACCACGGCTTTTAGTCGCTACATTTTTCAAAATCAGAATAATGTGAAAAATCGTGAATAAAGGTTTTAAAACTATTCTCACTCCTCAATGTCTCCGTCGAATTTTGGAAATTTTATTTCTTTTACATCAAATAAAAGATCTCGTATCATATTGTCTAATCGTAGCTTTGTGTTCTCTAATTGACACACTACTTTGCCTTTTCAATTTGACGTAATTCGCAGAACTCGTCTTCATCTATTTTAATTAAAGTGACTGTTGTTTTTAGAGAGAACATATAATGGCACCTTTCTTCCTCATCTTCCAGTTTTCTTTTTCCTGGTGTCAGTGTCGCTTTCTTATGTACTTCTTCACTGTCAGTATCACTTTTTCATTTTCCGCGGCAGTCTCCATCGTTCCTCTATTGTTTATGTTTCGCCTCTTTTTGGTCCAACTTCCCCTGCACTTTTTCTTTGTGCATTAGCGATTGATCCGTTACTGCAACCTCTTTCGGGCTCATCTGGCAACGCCATAACTTTTGACAGAGATGTCAGATCGCTTA
>JAHXMU010000194.1:4881224-4964802 GCA_019455685.1 Philornis downsi | reverse complement strand
TTTTTAAAAAACATGGGTCCGTCGAATATGGGCAACCCTGTAGTTGTTTCAAAGCAACTCAGGAGAAATGATTTGTGATGAGCACAGTTAATCCATATAATGATCAATGTTGGACAAATGCTAATAATTGCATACGCATTGCAGAAGGTTTCTGAAGCAGGCCCCGTCTATGAATAATACACGTAATAATTCTAAACTGAAACGGCACACTTCTACACTTTTTCATCCTGTCAGCAAAATTAGCCCTATTATAAGAGCTAAAATATGTCTTAAACAGCTACGGATCCAATAAAGTGCAATTATTAGGAATCCGTGCCTCAAAAATTGGCACGTCATGCAATGATATTGTCTCAGATTTGAACAACCTGTGTCACCTCAACGTATATTGATTGATACATTCGTATGGTCGATGTGGTTTAGATTAAAGTTCACGGTTTCAAACACTCTTCTGTAAAAGCATATGGCAGTTGTTTTTACTTCCCATGTATTAATTCGTTTCACAATATAGTCGTTAACCTGATTGCGTCGAAGTCCAGGATCTTCCCTATCAAAATAAAAACAGGCTAGAACTTTATGGTTCACTTTTACTAGTAAAATTCCCTAGTCGAATTGGCAGTTACTTTCTTCTTAAATCACATCTTCTTTTGGTCTGAGTCACAAATCACATTACATTAGACCAATTCATCACCGTTTCTTGGGAATTAAGTTACAAATACAAGAATACAGGAACTCTCAAATACTGTATCGTGACGTTGTGTTCCAACTAATCACAATCCAGTTGATTCCGTGTCCCTTGGATGTACTCTGTCAGAATTAAGTTCATCAAATTGATTTAACGTGATGACACTATTTTTCTGAAACTGGTCTTACTGAAGATCTTTCCCTTTTATATGTCATTCATAAATATAGTGGTTATGTAAAATATCTTTGATTTTTTCATAAGCGTCTCGTCTTCATTCCTATAAAATCTATAAAGGGCTTAATTTTATAGTCTGAGTCATACACCTTTCATGGACCAATTCAATGGCATAACATTAATACGAGTTGGAGGACGACTAAAAAAGCGGACATCATCGACAAAATGTCTTCTTCTTCTCCCGAAAGCCGATTCATTTTTAAAGGCGATGTTAATCCATTTCCACCCCAAAATTATTATGCTGGTCTGTTAGTACTAGTTTTCCTAACAGCAGTTTTAAGAACGCGCTTGCCGCCCGTTGGCTCGACAACTCAAATCGCTAACAAAACCTAGGGAAACTTGCGCAAAGATAGTGTCACAGGCTCTCGTTCGTCTTAAATACTGGGTGTTTAATGATGCCACAGACAGAAAACAATCTCCAATACTTTTGCTTTGTATTTTTTATTAAACCGTTTCACTAATTGAATATCAAATGAATTAAATTGTACACTTTAGTTTAGAATAGTACTTACAAATTAGTTATTCTAAATGCAATGACCCATACTCTCGAAACAGTGCATTGAATCAATTTTGTCATCCCTGATGGTTAACGGAGTTATATGGTCATTGTTGTTATTGTTTTGATCTTTTGCATCTTAAGCTATGTAAAGAAGAAAACAGTTGTCAACAGTTCAGTTGTATCAAAGCAGTCACCAAAACAACATGAAAGGAGGATTAGCGAAGTAGCAAATAAACAGAACAAAAATACATACATATAAGTACAGTGAACGTAACACAAAAAGGGCAAAATAATCAAACATTGTAAATCGAAAGCAAAGGAAATTTTAAATAAACCTAAATTAGAAACACAAAAACTAAACCACAAAACTTTGAAATTTAAAAGCAAACCCTAAACATTTTGGTCCTTCAGAGCCGTCGTAGTGTTTTCAAATCTTGGTGCTTACAGTGACCTAGAAAAGTGTGTTTTTCGAACTTTTGGTGTGTGCCCAAGGAAAGGAAATAAAGGAAATATCCTACCCTAAGGCAAAAAAATTAAAAACGAAATAGCTTTGGAAAAAAAGAAGAGTTTTCGGAATTTTTTCGACACGAATTGAAAAAAGAGTTAACGGTAAACAATTAGCGCAGCCAGACATCGAGCATCAACGGAGTTGACGGCAGAAGCAAAAACCGAAGGCAGTGCAACAACAAGACCTCCAGTTAGCAACAAGCGAAGGCTAAGATCAAAATTGGAAACCGCAAGTATAAAACACAACGGTGAGTTCAACAGAATAAGAGGGCGTAAAGACGAAAAAAAAAACGAATAAGGGATGCAACGGTTTAACGCAAAATTACAAATACAACAATTTACCGTTTGACCTTAAAATTCTTTTACTTCATATTACACACTCTTGGAGTAGAGTTGTCACATTATCATACATAAATATTTGTTTGGGGAAGATCTGACATTGATGACGTGACCTTTAACTTTTGACTTTGGCGTTTGCGAAATAGTATTTTTGGACTTTTGAGACCCACATTTGTTAATTTTCGAGCTATTTTCAATCACTCTATATATTCTAAAATGGATCTTCTTAATAAATTTATACATTGCTACAACGATTTGAGTGACTTTGAAGAAATACAAACCAGTAGCAAAGCAGAGGACAATATTCATGGCTTAGAAGCTCTCAGGGTTGAACTCAACTACATCTGGACTCAGGTAAAAAGAACATATGAAGAATGCGACTTTACAACAAATTATTGTTATTATTACATAAGGGTTATGATGGTCAACGTACACCCCTTGATTATCAAACCGAAGCACGACCTAGTACAAGTGCTCAAACTCTCACAAAACCGATACAGTCCACTCATAACATTGATCAACCTAGTGTAACATCCTTGACCCTCCGAGACGACATAAAATCCCTTACAACATGTGGGGAACGGGAGACTTTGCTTTATACAGCCATCGTTGATATCGAACAAAATGGTCAAAGATATGATGCTCGAGCAATCATAGACCAAGGATCTGGATCTATGTCCATTCATTTATGAGATTGAAACGCCAATGCAAAGCGTTGGATACCTTTTGACAAAAAAAGCAGTCTTCGGCTGGATTGTAGGGGGACCTGTCAGCACAAGTAATCAATATCGAACAATTTCACTTTGCAACACCATAACACTTGAAAAAGTGCTCTCAAAATTTTGGGAGGTGGAGGAAACCTCAAAACCAGTTTTGAAGTCAGAAGAGGACAATATTTGTGAAAATATGTTCCGAAAGACGACCTCAAGGAATAGTTCAGGAAGATACATAGTTACTCTACCCTTTAAAAATGACTTAAACATCGGGATATCATTTTACAAATATTAAAATGGAGGCTCGTTCACTTCGCATATAATGCTGATATTACGAAAATGTACCGGCAGATTTTAGTAGACCCACTTCAAACTAAATTTCAACGAATCTTATATCGAACGTCTCCAGAAAAATTTTGAGTTGTTGACCTTGACCTTTGGCTTAAATAGCGCCCCATTCCTTGCAATAAAAACCCTTTTGCAGTTAGCGGAAGACATTAAGGAATCATATCCATCATCCAAATATGTGGATGACGTACTGGCGGGGGGACATACTTTAGAAGAAGCCATTAAATCTAGAAAAGAACTAAGAAAAGCCTTCGAATCAGCTGGATTCAGCCTACTTAAATGGTCATCGAATGATCCGAGTGTAATTGAAGATTTACCAAAGGAACTGCTATTAAACGCCGATTGTCTACACTTATCGGAAAACATTAAAACTAAGAGTTTGGGAACAAAATGGAACATAGTTCAAGATGCTTTCTCTTTCCCTCAACCAACAGTTTATATCTCTCGTCAGTTTAGAAAACGACAACTCTTATCAACCGCGTACAGAGATCACTTGGCGAAATTTCATCCAGTATTTTCACCATATTGAAACTGTACAAGTGCCCCGATGGATTCATTACCATCCGACCCAAGCAGTTGAAAGTCATGGCTTCTGCGATGCATCAGAGAGAGCCTACGTTGCTGCTCTTTATGTTGTCAGCCGCAATAAATATGAAGTTCACACCCATTTATTAGCTGCAAAGACCCGAGTAGCTCCACTGAAAAGGTACTCAATACCAAGACTGGAACTTAGCGGTGCCGTTCTTCTCTCACGACTTTACGCGTTAATTATACCCAGACTTCCAGTAACAAACTTCACGACCTTTTACTGAACAGATTCAACAATAACACTATCCTGGTTGAGAAAATCCCCTTACAATTGGATTACCTTTGTCGGCAATAGAGTAGCCGAAATAGCAGAAAACGTTGGCATCGTAAATTGGAACCATGTCAATTCTCAAGATAATCCAGCCGATGTAGCCAGTAGAGGATGCTCGGCCGCGGAATTGTCGAACTTTGACCTCTGGTGGTTTGGGCCCACATGGCTTAAACGTTCCAAAGATCAATGGCCTCAGCAGAAGATTCAAATTGAAAAAACCTTGGAATTTAAATCGTTAAAACGCTTTGCAATAACAACTTTCGAAGACCCCCTTGGTAGATTTTCGTCACTATGCCGCTCTTACCGATTTTTAGCTTATATGTTTCGATGGAGGAAAGAATCGTACGGAAGGTTGCAGTCTAATCTGAGAGAAATCACGAAAGAAGAAATCAACTTTGCGAAAAACAAACTTATCATGTTGACACAAAAACAAAATTTTCTCGAGGAGTATCATCTATTATCTCAAAAATTGTCCATATCGTCTAGTAGAGTTCCTCTGTCTTTAAACCTGTGATGTCTTCAATATGACATTTATTTACCGAGTGATAGTCGAGTTTCTGTACAATTCGTACATACTTGTGTATATGCTAATTTACTTATATGCAATTATATGTTTAGGAGTATGTTCAGTTAAAGCCTAATTACATGTATATAAATAGAGTATTAAAGTAATGATTGTAAAGTACGGCTGTTAAGTACAGGGCTGGGAAGTATGCCACAATACCCCCCCTACATATAAAACTTAATTTTAATTCTAATAACACAGAAAAAATTAAATAATTTTTAACTACATAATAATCCACTTTGCTTTATACTTTTTTTCTTTACAATTTTAAATTATATATAATCATTTTAGAGCCAGTTGGTAAAATATCATTCTGTACAACTTCTGTGATATCATTACTGTTATTAGAATTAAGTTTGTAGTGGATCAAGAAGTACACTTGGCAATGTTTTTTCACTTGTTTTTGCGCATAAAAACATTTGGTTTGCATGTCTTTTCCATTCTTTGTTATCAATTGTGCGAACAATATAAGTTTGTTCTCCGATATTCTTTAAAATGTGTGGTTTTAACCAAAATAATTTTCCAGGTATAAAATAATCTTTTACCGTTACAATATCATTTACATTGAAAACTGATTTTGAATTTCCTTTATGATTATTTTGATTATTTGATGTTACGAAACAGTTTCTTTAATTTCCTCAAAGTTTTTATCTTTTATCATTCTGTTTGGATTTATTAAATCTAGCCTGGTTCTCAATTTCCTTTTATTGAACATTAAAAAAGCTGGACAGACTCCAGTGCTTGCATGAACCGTATTTCTGTAATCTAATAAAAATCTACACAAAATGTCGTTGATATCAGACAAAGGTGCATTGCACAAATTTCGTTTTAAAGCAGTTTTCATTGTTTTTACTGCATTTTACGCCTGTTCATTTCTTGAGGGATGGCCCACTGGTGTCGTGATATGCTCTATTCCATTATTTTTAGCAAATTCTGTAAATTCTTTTGATGCAAACGATGTACCATTATCGGATACAATGCATTTTGGTAAGCCAAAACGAACAAATAAGTCTTTCAAAACGGATATTACCGCGCGGCTGGCCGTATTTTTGGTCATGTCAATACATTCAAGCCATTTGCTTGAACTGCCCACCACCACAATGAACCGGCGATTCATGAAAGGACCGAAAAAGTCGATGTGAGACCTAGTCCAAACATCTTCAGGTCTATCCCAAGGTATTAATTCATGATGTGGTGGATTAATGCGCGTTGCTAAACAAGGTGCACACCTCTTTACTACATTTTCTAAATCTCTGGTTTGGTTTGGCCACCAACAACTTTCTCTAGCCATTGCCTTCATTTTTACGATTCCCATGTGTGTTTCGTGTAAAAAATGAACTATCTGACTTTGCAGTGCACTAGGAATAACTACTCTATAGACCCAGAACAAACATCCTAATTCTTCGGATAGTTCAAATTTCCTCTGGAAAGATGGCTTTAAAGAAGTACATATCAGTACATTTCTCTGGCCAACCGTAGCTTTTCTTAAAACCTCGTCTTTATTTGCAGTTGATCGAATTGCCTCAAAATTCAAAAATTTATTTTCGTCTGCGACTTGTCGTACATAATTTATATATATATGTCGTTTGGAAAATTATGGATGTTTTTATTGAATTGCTGTGGCACTCTAGAAAAATAATCTGCAATGTTACCATTAGATTTAACATGTTCAATTTCAAACTGATATCCGGACAAAATTAATGCAATACGCTGTAATCTATTTGGAGGCATAGTCGGAATATCTTTCTTTGGGTTAAAAATATGCTAAAGCGGTTTATTGTCTGTAACCAGAATGAAATTTCGGCCGTACAAGTATTGATGATTGATGATTCTTTACTCCAAAAAGAATCGCAACAGCTTCGCGATCAAATTGAGAATATCTCTTTTCTGTTTCAGTCAATGTTCTCGAAGCAAATTCTATTGGTCTTTCCACACCTCTTTCATTTATTTGTGATAAAACTGCCCCAACACCCACTGGGCAAGCGTCCACTGTTAACTTTGTTTTTAACTCCGAATTAAAGTGTGCTAGACAACTGTCCGAAGTTAATAACTTTTTTAACTCATCCACTGCTCTAGCGCAAGAATCAGACCAAACAAATCTTCTATCAGCTCTTAATAAGCAATGAAGAGGGTGAAGCAATGTTCATATATTTGGTAAAAAGCGTCTGTAGAAATTAATTACTCCAAGAAAAGGTTGAAGTTCTTTTACTGAAGTAGGTTATGGGATTTCATTAATTCCACGAACTTTTTCTGGGTCCATATGCAACCCATTTTTATCTATGATGTGACCTAAATACTTAATCCGTTTGCAGAAAAATTCGCGTCTTTCTGCCGATAATTTAAAACCAGCTTCCGACAACAATCGTAGTACCATTTCCACTCGTTTGACATGTAATTTCCTGTTTGGGGCACTAATTAGGATGTCATCGAGAAATACTACAACTCCGTCTAACCCAGTTATCAACGAATCCATTATTTTTTGAAAAATTGCTGGCGCCGAAACCAAGCCGTAAGTTAATCGCGTATACTGGAAAAGTCCCTTAGACGTTGAAATCGTTGTATACTTTCGAGAAGATTGATCAAGTTCAATTTTTTGATTGTCCATACTAAGATCAAATTTTGTAAACTCTTCCCCACCATGAAGTTTTGCAAACATTTTTTCAATACGGGGCAATGGATATTTTTCAATATATATGTTCGGATTAAGAGTAACCTTAAAATCACCACATATACTGATACCACCATTCTTTTTTAATATTGGCACAATCGGCGTACCCCACTCACAATAATAACAGGTTTTAGCACTTTCGTAGCAACCAGATTATCAATTTCTGTTTCTACTTTTTCTTTAATAGCCAATGGCACCGGACGTGGTCTAAAAAAATTGGTGTAGTCCCATCTTTTATTTTTAATCTTGCCTGACTGTTTTTAAATAATCCAAGACTACCATCGAAAAGCGATCTAACATTTTTCAAAATTTTCTCCTTTTCATCAGCATTCCGCTGTGAAACGTAATTCAATTTAGCAACTTAAAATTTTCAAGAAATTTCTCCCAAGTAATGGTGGACCGCCATTTTCAATCACTATGAATGTTATATTCCTTTTTTTGTTACCATAGCAGACACATGTATCACACCCCT
This sequence comes from Philornis downsi, assembly GCA_019455685.1. Classification (NCBI taxonomy): domain Eukaryota; kingdom Metazoa; phylum Arthropoda; class Insecta; order Diptera; family Muscidae; genus Philornis; species Philornis downsi. Next base: position 4,956,916 of record JAHXMU010000194.1, on the reverse strand, counting down.
ACCGGGCGTATATTTGCACCGTTGTAAGCTTTCAACAACATATTAGTGTTTTTTAACCTATAATCTTTAAAATGTTTATTGAAAGTATAGTCTGAAATAACATTGTATTCAGAACCGGTATCTAAAATCATTTCGAAAATCTTACTGTTAATAATAATTTTTATCTTAATAGGGCCGTCTGTCTCACTTAACATCGAAAAAAGATTTAAGCTATCATTGGTCATAAAGTTCACATTTTTTGCCTTACACATTTTCTTCAAGTGATCCCAATGATGACATTGATGGTTAGAAAAGCCGCATACTGCACACTGCTGATCTTTTCTTACTTGTTGCTCGTGGCTGTTGCTGTGACTTCTTCATTAGCTTTGGTTTTTCGTTTCTCCCATAGCCCTTGCCGTTATTTCTGCACATATAGTTTATATCGTTTTCGGATTTAACCTCAACTTCGTACTGATTTTTGATATGTTCAGCACTGTTGGCAATTTCGACTGCCTTTTCAAACGGCAACGAGAGCAATTCCAAAAAAAATTTGTCCCGAGCTGGACCTTTTCTCAGACCCATTACAAATTTGTCTCGGACGACTGTGTTCAAAATTGCACCAAACTCACAATTAGCGGCTAGTGAGCGTATCCGTACTGCCCATTCATTTGTAGTCTCAGCCGGAATCTTAGTTGCATTATAAAATTTAAATCGCTCCGCAAATCCACATAACGGTGGTTTGATATGCATTTCCATGGCCGCCATGCATCCGAGGTGAGTGGTCGTCGCTGCATTCACTTTAGTTGGACTCAACAAGTTTTCCAACACAACATATGAAACTTCGGAGAGGGAGGTCAGCAAAATAGCCTTCTGTTTCCCATTACCCGTCACATCACTTTTTTTATCCTCGTCGCCACTGTGATGTCTTCAATATGACACTTATTTACCGAGTGATAGTCGAGTTTCTATACAATTCGTACATACTTGTGTATATGCTAATTTACTTATATGCAATTATATGTTTAGGAGTATGTTCAGTTAAAGCCTAATTACATGTATATATGTGTAAATAGAGTATTAATTATTATACCAGGCGAGGGGGGTTACCGGGACCAGGCTCAGCGCCATTGCATATTGGATTGAGTTGACCAGGGACCTCCCAATTTGTTCGCGTAATTTTTGGCAGTCGGGACTTATAACGAACGTCATTCTATCCTTCTACCATATAATGCACGATTTTCCCGTCTTCTCGTAGAACATGTGCACAGAATCACATTACATGGCGAAAGTCAGGTGTTAATACGGGTTTTACGCACTGAACTTTGGATTTTCAGACTAAAACCACTTGTTACTAAAGTTGTTCGTAACTGTAAGGTTTGTGTAATACACAGAAAGAAGATTCAAACTCAAATTATGGCTTCTCTGTCACCGGAACGCACGAATTTTTCGAGACCATTTACTAACGTTGCAATAGACTTCGCGGGACCATTTAACATCAGGAACTTTACGGGGCGTGCATGTCTCATAACTAAAGGATATGTCTATGTTTTGGTCTGCTTCACCACGAAGACGATACATATCGAACCTATTAGTGACCTTTCGACACAATATTTCTTAACCGTGAGAATGGTTTGTTCGTAGGTTGTCTACTCCGAACGTGGAATAAATTTCGTAGGGACAACGGAATTAATCAAAAAAGATCGTCTTTCTTTTATGCAATCACTCCAATCAGCTGTTATTCAGAGACATAGCTACCAAAACATCGAATGGAAATTCATACCTCCCGGTGCTATTCATATGGGCAGATTGTGGAAGGCTGGTGCTAAATCGTTCAAGACTCATTTAAAAAAAAATCGATGCCTAATATGACCTTTACATTAGAAGAATTTTCAACCATTTTGGCCCGAACTGAAAGCTGTTTAAGTTCTCGACCTCTGTTGTATTATTAAATTAAGAATGTTCTGTGTTGTCTGAAATGTAGCGGGTGCTCCCGTGTAAAGACGCGTATCACCTCTAGGTGATACACGCTTGCTTATTTTATTTTTAGGCGCGGGCTCGGGGTACCTAAAGAGAAGTTGTAGGAGGAACTTAAAACCTTGAGGCTTCTTTCTCCAAAAATCTCTGTTCACTCTTGGTGAACACCCTTTATTTATATCATTAATTCTTTCTTATAATAATTTGTTCTGCCGCTATGTACTGAGAGCCAACCCAAATACTGCTCAGAAATAAGAGTCAGCAAAAACAGCCACATATTTTCGCATAGGAAAAAAATGTAATGTTAGTGCAAAACCCATTGACATACGTCCGTCATTTCCTTGTTTATTAATGTGCCAATGCTCCCGTAACACAATACCCATAGGGAAAATGCACGGTAAACATTGACCTACATTATTTACTTCAGTTTTGACACACGTTCGTTTTTTCTTTGCTTATTAATGTGTCAATGTTCCCGTAACACATTCCGCATAGGGAATAATGCACCGTAAGCATTGGCCTACATTAATTACTTCAGTTTTTGGGATGCCGCAACAACAGGGTAATTTGTTGCGATATGAAATTGATTTCCATTCCCAAGTGACAAAACCTTACAACTACGCCCTACACTAATGGTGTCAATAGTATGACACCTTACAAACTATTTGTCACAACATTCCTCCCCTCCACCAGGAACGATGCCCGCATCGTTATAGCAGCTCTCCCGCTTCTTCAACACTTGCAGACCAACACCCTTGCATTTATGGAATTCGTTTTTGATTTCAGTACTGCCACCGGCGGGAACAAAATTAAATGTCAATTTGCCAGCACCAGGAACTATGGAATTGGTGGCCTTATATTAATCGGCCTCAGCATGGCGGCCAATAACAATTGGTTTCTCCCAGCCGCTTACCAGACGTGGAATTCTTCTGCATCTGATAGCTTCACGGAACACAGTACCGCCAAATATGTTCCATATTGTGTTATTAGAACTCTTCCCCATCTTCACTTTGAACTCTTTAACGTTTCAGATAGAAGGTTCTGATGGCATACCTAATGCTAACGTTGTACTTCTTCACGGCTTCGGCACCATAAATAACTTGATCATCGGTTTTGTCACGATTTTCCATGTCCAAGTCTTAGATGTGTCACTCAATGTCCAAATCAGTTTGTCCTTAATGGATGACCAAATGAAGCGGTCATCCCATCACCCAAAATGTCAACAACGGGACAAGCACGAATTTTAGCTGTCATGTTTATTTAGTTTTCTTTTCTCTTTTTCATCACGACTAATTTTTACTGGGTGATTTAAATTTCAAAGAATGAACTTTTTCTCCAACACAATCGACAAACAAGCACAGCCACTCCAAATAACACTCGATAGGAGATTCCTCATCGTCTGTCCACCGATCGCCCCTTTAACAGGCCAACCACCATCCGGCTGTTCCCCGGATGTACTGAGCTATCTCTCCATTTTGTTCCCCAGATGCACCTATTTATCTTTCTGCTTCACCTTCGGATGCCACCGTTGTTCCCCGGAATGATGATATTTAGCAATGGATGGGAATGTTGTAACTCCCTATCTCTTTAACAACATACTTAACTAGGATCTTACTGTATTTACTAAGGTACACTATATACTTATTACATAATTCTTATCCATACCAAATTCTTATATTAATTTACTACAATAGCAACAAATTTAATAGAATAAATCTAAAATAGGGGATTTCCCTACAAATGAGTAGATACTATTCTTATATACATAATATAATATATAAACGAAAAACAGGATCTACGATGTGAGTTAAAATTATAACTAACAACAATCTTCTGCACCATTATTGCATTTTGTTTTGCATATTTCCGCTCTATTAGTAGACATTTTTTTTTTTTTTTGGAGATTTGTTGCGAGAATATATCGGCGAAGCGCTCTTTTGGGCATTGGTGATGACAGATATTTGTTTTCTGGGGTTCCTGTTTTATATGTTGTGTTTTGAACAAATTAGAAACTAGAAACAGTTTAATGCTAATTTTTGTTTTATGTTGTTTAGATTAACAGATTAATAAAAAAAATTCTTGTTATGTCGGTTTGTATGTGGTTAATGTTCTCGATCGGCGCCGTTTAAAACTATTTTAAAATATTATTAAGTGGACCTGAATCAAAACACGTCAGCACTCAGTAGACATACTCTTAAAATTGTCCATGCTAAAGAAAATGGAATTCGAATCAAATTTGTTGACAATGCGACTTTTTTTAGAAAGGACAATGAAGTACTCATAGATTGGAAAATATTTCTCTCATTGGAAAGTGCAATATACATTTTTAAAGTAGACAATCCTGATTTCCATTTGAGGGAGCTCGTAATATAGTCGGTGGCCCGTTTCATCCGCCAACTTTAAATGGCTGTAAATATTTCTTAAGTTTCATTGATGATTATAGCTATTGCGCACATATTTGTCTGCTGAGAAAAAATCATAAAATTTTGCTATGCTTCCTTGAATTTGAAACAATGTTGACCGCTTTATATAACGTTCCAACAGCCATGATTACAGTGGATGAATGTTGAGAATAATCGCTAATAAAGCCAAGAATTGATTACAAGGAAAGGTATCCGAATTCATGATGCCAATACTTACAAATTGTATTTGCTCAGCGTTTCAATCGCACATTGGTTGGTAATATCAGCTGTGTACTAGTGTACTAGTTTGTTCCAAATCGCTACGAAACCTGTGGAGTGAAACTGCTTTAACAGAACGTAGAAGATATCTCGATGTAAAAAATTAATTTAAAACGATGTAATTTAGCATAAAAAAAATTTAATTATTCGAAATTACGTGTATTTCGCTGCAAAGCTTTCAGAAGATAAAGAAACGAGGAGCCGTTTTATGGTTAGGATTGGACATGTTAATAATGGCTCGGTCCAAAGAAGATGTGAACGTATAGACGAATTATTTGACTCTAAAGTGCAATTCGCTTGCTTTCAACGTATCAAGAGCATAATTTTGTCCTCTAGCTTTCTTTTCCCAACGTAGAACTTTAGGAGTTTATCGCTGCTTAACGTCATATAAGTGAACGTTGGACAGACACAATCAGCATGTTGACCAACGTTACGAAAATGATTATGCTGATCGCATGAATTTGGTGGCCGGTGTTGAATTCCACACAACCAACTAGCGATGTTGTTTGGTGGTGATCGTGGGAATTTGGCTGCAGATGTTGAGTTCCACACCACGGGCAACGGAACCAGTGGACGTGTTTGCTGCATCGACAAAATATTCTTTAAGTTAATTAAGTGCACTATGTTTAGAGGAAAGTTTGTAATAATACTTTGGTTAGTTCCAATAAACTCACGAAACGAAACACAAGCAGTTGACGACTTGTTAATTGGCGCCAAAAAGGAGAATCAACTCTACAAAGGACCTTTTCCAACACCATTGAAACGAAGGAGATAGTTTTTAATCTATCCTTTAGCTGAATAAGAAATGTAAGTGTAGTGCTCCAGTGTCGAAGTAAATGTGAAAAAAAATTAAAAAATTAAAAAAATTGTTTTGTTAAACATATGAGTTCAGAGAATTTGAGTGAATGCATTGACGGATTAACCATTAACGATAGGCAAATGAACGCGAAGGAAATATCCAGAATACTTGAAAGTGCGGAATACGGAAATAAACACATACGAAGAAGCTAGCATTAAATTCTGTAACGTGTAACGAAACATTAGATGTTGTTAAATCATTGCCTGAATTTGAGGGAAAACATAAAAATATGCGTCGTGGAGACAGACATGATGCACTTCGCATTTTTATTTCCGGCCCTAAGAAACCTTTATGCGACGTACTTTTTTAATCTCGTCCATCTGATTTACCGACAGCTTTGGCTCCAGCATAAGAAGTTGAGGCAAATCACGAGCGTTATGTGTCTGCGACAGCTTTCGCCAATAAAAACGAACCATTACGAGAACTGAAAAACATAATGCCTGTGAATACATCTTTTATGGTTCACTCTATCCATAGTCAAGAGAAAGTTGAAAAAATTCTTTGTTAATTTATTTGGAGAGAATGCAACGTTCTTTATTCTGAAATCTTTGCCTACTTTTGGCGGAATTATAGGCCTAGATTTGCTTAATCGGATAAACGCGAAAATTAATTTAGGAAACGTAACACTTTGTTATGATTCCGGAATGGAGAAGATGCATTTTTTAAAATGTAAGGATGTGAATTTTATTCAGATTGATAAGATTTATGTTCCCCCCTCGGTGATGGGAGTCTTTAGGAGAATGATGAAAAGTAGAATAAAGGCATTTGCTGATCCTAATGAAGCATTGCCTTACAATACAAATATTGTCGCTACCATTCGCATGGATGATGATGAACCCATATATTTAAAACTGTACCCATATCCGATGGGTGTAGCTGATTTCGTTAATTCTGAAATGAAGGAGCGATTGGCTAATGGAATTATTCGACCTTCTAGGTCACCTTTCAATAGCCCAGTCTGGGTTGTTGACAAAAAAGGTGTCGATGAATTGGACAACAAGAAGAAACGTCTAGACTTTCGGAAGCTCAGTGAAAGGACAACGGATGATAAAAGTAACATAATGATTATATTATCAAATTTTACGACTCTAGACTTAAAATCCGGATTTCACTAGAATGAACTCGCAGAAAGAGACAGAGAGAAAATAGCATTTTCATGTTCCAAAGAGCAATGAACGATGTTCTCAGGAAACAGATTGGAAAGATGTGCTATGTTAACGTCAATGACGTTATAATATTTCCTGAAACCAAAGAGAAACGTATCAAGCACATTGAGTGGGTTCTTAAAAGCAAACATGAGAGTATCTATTGAAAAATCAATTTTTTTTAAATCAGAGGTCAGAGGTGTTAAGACATCGCCCTCTAAAGTTGATGCAATAAAGAACTACCCTGAACCTACTTCGTTGTTCGGGATACGATTATTTTTGGGTTTACCCGGTTATTACCTGTGTTTTGTGAAAGACTATGCGAGCCTGGCAAAGTCACTATCCCATATTCTTGAAGGAGAAAACGGGAAAATACGCGCCACGCAGTCTAAGAGAATTACAATTAAACTTCAACAACAACAACTGCAAGCATTCCATAAATTAAAACAAATTTTAATATCAGAGGATGTCATTTAATGTACCCAGACTTCAAAACCCCATTTGATCTTACGACTGATTCTTCGTCGCATGGTCTTGGCGCCGATAACAACCGACCGATAACAATGATTTCTATAGTGTCGTCGCATAAGGAATTGCATTTCGCTCTAAATGAGAGGGAACTTTTAGCAATTGTTTGGGCATTGAAAACCCTTCAACACTACCCTTACGGTGTAAAGACTCTCAATAGTTTCACAAACCATCAACCGCAAACATTTGCAGTCTCAGGCCGAAACCCCAACGCTGAGATAAAACGCTGGAAAGCATTTATCGATGAGCATAATGCTAATTCATTTTATAAGCCTGGAAAAGAAAATCATGTTGCTGACGCATTATCCCGACAACATATTCATGTGACGGAACATGAACTATGCTCCGATATTGCGACAGTCCACAGTGAAGAGTCGATGGATACCACCGATAAACCGGTAAACTGTGTTGGGAATCAAATTATTCTTGAAGAAGCTGAATACCCTTCTATTCGCACATTTATAATTTTTGGGAGTAAAACTAGGCATATTGTTCAGTTCTCTGATAAGGAGGATTTGATGGACAAAGATGTAGTAAATGTTATTCATTGTGAACTGCCAATCTTTGCCCGCATTCAACACAGACTAATCGAACTGTTTCCGTCAACAAAATTTCGCTTTTCTGCGAAACTTGTTTTGGACATTTTCGACAAGAATGAGCAGAGGGAAATAGTGGCAACGGAACATAAGCGCGTATAGGGCAGCACATAAAAATGTGAAACAAATATTGCTGGATTATTATTTTCCGAAGATATCGAAGTTGATCTCTGAAGTGGTTGCAAATTGTAAGACGTGTTCGAAATCAAAATATCGACAGCATCCGGAACGGCATATAATCGGCGAAACTATGATACCTTCTTATGTTGGCGAGATTCTCCACATCGATCGAAAATTTTTTCTAACCTGCGTTGATAAGTTTTCAAAGCTAGCTGTAGTGCCACCGATACAGTCACGAACGATCGTGGATTTAAAACTGCCAATTTTACAGTTGATGAATATTTTTCCCCGAACAAAAGTTATTTCCTGTGACAATGAAAAATCTCTCAATTCTGAGGCTATAAAATCGATATTGAATAATCAGTTTAATGTCCAAATTATAAATTCTCCACCCCTACATAGTACTTCGAATGGTCAAGTCGAGCGGTTCCATAGTACTTTAACTAAAATATCAAGATGTTTAAAGTTTGCGAGGAAAATTGATGATACAGTTGACCTTATATTGCAAGCAACTATCGAATATAATAGAACTATCCATTCTGTGACGAACAAAAACCCATAGATGTGGTACATTCAACGCCAACCGAATTCCGGACAAAGATAAAGGATAATATTATCAATGCTCAGACCAGACAATTGCAACATTTGAACAAGAACAGGCAAAATAAGGTTTTTGATGTAGGAGAAAACGTCTACGTGAAAAAAAAAGTATAATAGAGGCCGATATGGGAACAACTGTTCTTATAAAGGTGAGAGTGGTCTATAAGGACAACTTGAGAGGATTTCTCTCGCATTCAGATTATATTCCTATAATAGACGGTGACGTTTTGATCTGAACGGACTACGGGTACCGCAGACATTCGACTAATCCCAGTGTTTACTACGAAATTATAAACGAAACCTAGCACATAACTGCCATGTTTCCACAATCGCACGTAAGAAAAATTTTGAATGCTGATGTGAAACACAAGGAAACGCTCCTATCGACCATCAATATTCATCACAGGCATACTAGGAGTTTAAACTTCATAGGCACTGCATTGAAGATCGTTGCCGGTACTCCAGATGCTGATGATTTTGAAAATCTAAACCAGAGAATGTTAATAAATTTAAATAATAGACAGATTGAAATAAACACAAAAATGCAAATTCAAATAGAAAAAATAACGAACGCCATAAACACAATTTTGATTAACACCAAGGAGGAACAAATAGATACTGGCAGTCTTTTTGAGTTTTTACTAGCCAGAAATAGGATTGTCATAATAGATTTACAAAATTTGATCTTGTCAATACCTTTGGCGAAGGTTAATATTATAAACCCGACAATATTAGACAACGATGATATGAAACTGATGTCCGATACTGAGCACTACACAAATATTAGCATATCCGAATTAATGATAGAATCAACGAGACGGTCAGGTCAGGCTTCAGATCTAGGCGAGACCACGTCTGTCTGGATTGAGTACAACCTCGGACAGACGCCCATCTGCCATCTGCTGCCAAATATGCTCTATCCCCCAGTAGGAGCTTTCAAGTGGCTGGAGGCATGCCCACTGACTCCAACTTAGCTGGAGTCTGTAAGGTTGTCTCTAGTCTCTGCAGCTCCCTGGTGTGTCCCTATGGACAAGTGTGTGTCCCCGGCATCCACATAAAGTTAATGCTAAAATACTGAGCCATCCCGTTAAGGGATCTGCGGCATTTCAGTACTGATGATGAGTTCAGAAAGAAGGAATCCAAGGATTTAATGGCAGATTGACTGTCAGAGAATATGTTAATCCCCACCCTGGTGAGGACGTTATACCTTAGCCATTCTGCCACTTCCTTAATGACCAAACTTTAGACCTGATAAACACTACGGTGATCAAGTCTTCCTGCTGTACTTACACGCTGTCTTTGGAGTAGACCCCAAAACCTACTTGATTATTTAACTTTGACCCGTCAGTGGAGAAGTCGCTATACAGTCTTATACCAGGAGTTCTACATTTTATGCATCTTTATCTGTTATAAGCCAGAGTGTATTCTGTGGTGCCTGTTATGTCAAGTACCATGTTGAGGATCACACTGTGGCCGTAACAATTGTTTGACCACTGTGTCAGCTCTCTTAGTCTTACTACCGTTGCTTCGGTAGTCTACATATTAAATATGTCCAGGTGTAGTAAATGTAAAATTACATACAATTAGCACAGACTAGCCAATCTTTGGACCTTGTCCAGTATCTTACTGGCGGGAAAACGTTATTTCACGAAGCTGGATTTGAAAAATAGATTTTTCCACGTGTTTGTCCATGGTGACTGTATAAAGTACACATCTTTTGTAACTCCTTTGAGGCAGTTCGAATTTCTTAGAATGCCTTCTGGTCAGTTTTTCAAAGGTTTATTAATAAAATATTCGCAGATATAGTGAGAGAGAGAAAATTAGTTATCTATTTGAAATAGATGAGCATTTCAAAATACTGGAAGAAGTTTTCAAACGGTTGGTCCAAAATAAATTAGAATTGAGAGTGGACAAGAGTGAATTTTTTCAAACGGGTATGAAATATCTTCGATTTAAAATTGATGGAAATGGTATAGGAACAGATGATAGAGGTATACAAGCAATCAGGGATTTTCCGTTACCGACGAATGTTCACTCTACACAAAGTTTCTTAGGCCTCGGATCCTATTTCAGGAGATTTGTTAAAGATTATTTGAAAATAGCGAAACCTCTGCACGATCTAACGAAAAAGGAAAGACAATTTTTCTTCGGACACGAAGAATTGACTGCGCTTGAATTATTGAAAGAGAAGTTAACTGAGGCACATGTTTTGTCACTTTATGACCCAAAAGACGAAACTGAGCTTCACTGCGATGTCAGTAGTTTAGGTTTCGGAGCAGTGTTGTTACAGCGGAAAGATGATGGGAAACTGCATTCAATTTTTTACTTCTTAAAAAGAACTACTGAAGCATAATCGAATTACCACAGTTTCGAACTTGAAACGCTGGCGATTGTCTACGCATTGAAGAGATTTAAAATGTGTTTACAGGGTAAAATATTTAAAATTGTTACGGACTGCAATTCGTTGACGCAGACTTTGAATAAGAGCATAGACCCGGCGCACGCATGCAGCATGTGGACGCACTTAGTAGATGTACCACTAATTATATGTCAAAACAGAGATCCAAAATTGATGAAATTAAACGAAGGAAAAACTGAGGCGACGTTAGAGCCCAACATTCGAAACGAGAAATGGAATCTTGTATAGGAAATCTGGGGACAATATCTTATGGAAATGGAGGGGCACGTTTCGTATAAGTACCATGATGAAATTGGACCATGAAGCTATTGGTTTCCCAAATTTATACTGAAATCGGCCGAACACATACCGAATTGTATAAAATGTGTAGCATACTCGGCAAAGCATGGACGAAAAGAAGGATATTTACACAACATTCCGAAATCTACAACACCTTTTGACGTTATTAACGTTGCCCACTATGGACGAGTTGACAATGGTAGGGCCCTGAAACATTTCCTAGTTGTTGTTGATGCCAGTACGAAGTTTGTTAGGCTTTACCCGACAAAAACTACAGGTACCAGAGAAGTAGTTAAACATTAATTGGAATATTACAGATATTACAGCCGTCCACCCGTCCAGCCGTGACAGGGGAACAGCATTCACTTCCGCCGAGTTCAAAACGTTTTTAGCGGAAAATAATGTCTAACATATTCTCGTGGCTACTGGTTCGCCTCAGGCCAACGGCCAGGTGGAGAGGGTTAATAGGAGCCTTGCGCTAATGATGACCAAACTGGTATGTCCAGAGAGGGACATATGCTGGGATAACATATTGGACAAAGTCAAACATACCTTGAACAACACCGTTCATCGTGCAATAGGGCAACAACGAAGCGTCATGTTATTTGGTATAGGGCAGAAGGGTAAAGTTTCGGACTTATTAATAGAATTTTCAGCGGACACCGTACATAGAAAAGTCATGAGGAAGTTAGAGAAAAAGCTTCGAAGAAACAACAACAGCTTCAAAATTATAATAAAAACTTTGTGGACAAACGGCGGCGTGCGCCAAATGAATATTCAGTTGGTGACTATGTAATGGTTAGATATTTTGACTTGCATGCTGGTATATTCAAAAAATTGATCCCGAAGTCCAATAGACCTCAGAGGGTGTCAAAAGTTCTAAGAAATGACAGGTACATACTTGAAGATGTAGAAGAATTTCAGCAATCTTGCAACCCTTACACAGGCGTGAGTGCGGTTGGAAATATGCGCCCATGGCGCATAGGTAGGACCGATATCAGTTGATATCATAATTTCAGGATGGTCGAGTTGTAGCAATGTAGATGATATTCAATACTTATTTTAGAGTGTACCTATTCTAGAGGATACTGACTGTATAATATGGTTTCCCTATTATCCCTTATGTACTTACCTTTCCTTATTTATGTGTATTTTAATCATGTTGTACGCATGTAATCCTAATATATTTGTCTTACTTCTAGCCATAAGTTTTAATGTAATGTGAACATATATTTATCCTTTTCTATCAATTCAAACTATGTTAAATTATGTACTCCACTGACGAAATGAGATCAAGAGATCATTCAATAAGGTGAACTCGAAAAGCAAAGACGTGACGCGGAGTTTCATTGCCTACTACATACCTTAAAAAAATATTTCTGATATTCGTTAAACGCCCGTACTTACTTTCTTACTTTCGGATACAGTACTATAATAACGTCACGCTACTGTTGATTCAAAGAAAGAAGAAGAGTGAAGAGTGATTGGCTCATGAGGAAAGATGGGTTAAGTTATGAATTATAAGGAAGACATCTCTAAAGCTTTTAGATTCGAATTAACTAAGAGAATCGTGACTCATATGGCTTGTAGCATATGCCAAAACTTTTTTTTGAGAAAAAGTTGAGAAAACAACGAATTTCTTATTCAGAGCAATAACAAACCAATGATTGCAATTGGTCGTGGTAAATCCATTCCGTGCTCCAATGTCACATATTTCAAAGATTTCCACTTTACTTTCGGTCATAACTACTTGATTTATGAAGGTGATTTGCTTGGTAGATAAAACAAAATAAATATTCCGACATGAGCTAGGTATTATCTTGAATTGATATTGTACAAGTATATGCTTATGTCTCTTTTCCACAATAACCAAAGTTTCTCTGATGTCCATAAATATTATTCCCTGAAAAACTCATACAAGAACACACATCTTGCAAAAGTGGCCGAACACACTATAAATACTAGTTATGCATTAGCATGGCCAGCTCTCAGCCAAAAATATCACATAGTTATACGAAAGTTTCGTTCCAAAATCCAGTGGTTTTAGTGAAAATATAAAAACAATTTGGGGCACAACATGACATTGTTTGGCTGCTTTGGAATAAATAGTGAGAACTGGAATCCCATTCTAATACACATTACGGAAAGCAAGCTTGAAATTGAGACCTGCAATGAATTGGAACAATCCTTAAAGGTTACTACCGAAATCTGAAAACTATTTTCGAATTCTAAAATCAACAAATGATCCTCGCCAATTGCTGGTAGTTCAAGGTTCGCAGTTAATCAAACACATCGTATACTTATAGTGGTATATACATATAGTATAGTGGTATATAGTATACATATAGTGAGTGTGAAAGGTTTTCATGCAGTGTTAAGCTTAATTTTCTGCACAATTGTTACATATTGTCTAATGCTAAAAGAAAAATGATTTCCTGAAACGAATTTGTAGAAACTGCTTAAATATAGGTCATTTTTTAAACAATTGTTAGTAGCAAATAAGGTGCAAAATTTGTAAAACCTCCCATTACAACTTGCTTCTGCTAAGTGCACTGGTAATGTCTCAAGTATTATTCGCTAGAGCTCGTGCAAAATCAAAACAGTTTAAAAGTGCACAAGCCCCTATGATAACTGAAGACGCAGCTCAACTTATTAGGCTGAAAAAATACAACACATTTGCTAGAATAAATGGAATAGAGAATTCGAAAGTAGATCACCCGTAATTCCTTCGTTGTGTAGCCCTAAGTTAATAAAAAAAAAAATTACCCGTCTTGCCTAATTTTATTCTATTATGTACAATTATGGAAATTATACGAGTATAATTATGGAAATAGAGAGTTATCCATTTTTCGATTTCAAAAGTAAACACATAAAGCTATGCTTTCGATCAAACTTTTGTTGCAGTATAATTCTTGGGCCTTGCCATTATGCACTGTGTCACAGGGCTCTACCTATATATTAGGATAACTATTATGTACAATTTACACCAATGACTTCCCGCAGTGATTCTAGTAACACACTTGTAAGGGGATGATGTGCAATTATACTTGAACTCATCGACAACAAATTTAAAGATAGCGTCGATAAAACAAATACCGATTTCTGCAGAATTGAAACCAGGGCAAGTTACTGGAAAATAAGTTTGAATTTTACCTTAATATATTGAGCAGTTTTGGAACTCGCATTTGCACTGATCAACAAAAATTACTTAAATGGAGCCCGACAAACCTCCGTTTGATGTAGCAAAAGATAAATTGGAACAGAATTATGAAATTAACAAAGCCCTCAACAAGATGAACTGTGTCACGTGTGGTTGAACTATCACACAACAGTGAATACACGGAAAAAGTTGCAACACATGACGGGTTCCAGACTCAAGGAGAAAGACCTCAAAACCTCGAATCTTTTTCCCGAAATGAAAATGCAGGATTGAACTTTGGGTACAAGCGGCTGCAACCTATCTAAATGTTTTATATCGCATATAAAACATACAGTGTTGCCCATATTCGACGGACCCATGTTTTAAAAAAAAAAATCAAAGAAAAAAATAAAAATTTGGCGGTTGGCAATCTTATTCATTTAATTTGTTCCAAGTAGATTTGTTTACATCAATTTTTGAATATGATATCTCTCAAATGGCCGCCTCTGGCGTTGATGGCGTATTGTGCCCTTTTTGCAGCATTTTCCATCGTTTTCGCCAACATTTCGGCCGGAATAGCGGCTATTTCTTCACGAATGTTGTCCTTGAGCTCTTCTACGGTCCTTGGCTTGTTAACGTAAACCTTTGACTTCAAATGTCCCCACAAGAAGAAGTCAGCGGGCGTCAAATCGGGCGAACGCAGTGGCCAGTCCAAATCACCACTTTTCGACATCAAACGGCCCGGAAACAAATTCTTCAGAAAATCGATTGTTATGCGACTTGTGTGCGGTGGAGCGCCGTCTTGTTGAAACCAGAACTGCCTCATACGCTTTCGACGAATAATTGGCATCACAAAATTGGTCATCATGTCGCGATAACGCTCCTGGTTGATGGTAACAGCATGGCCATTTTCGTTTTGGAAGAAAAACGGCCCAATGACCGTTTTCGCACTAACGCCGCACCAAACTGTGACTTTTTCGTCATGAAGAGGCAATTCTTGAATCTCCTGAGGATTTTCAGTGGCGTAAATACGGCAATTTTGCTTATTTACGGTCCCATTCAATGTGAAATGGGCTTCATCGGACATGATAATTTTGTTCCAAAATTGCTCGTCATCATCGGCCATTTCGATGACTCGTTGGGCCCATTCCAATCGACGAGGCTTGTCCGCAGGCAAAATGTCCGCAGCAAAATGCAAATCAACGCGAATAATCCGTTGTAAAGTGGACCGAGCCATGCCCAACTGCTGAGAACGGCGTTTTTGGGATGTTCTTGGGGACCTCTCAACACTGGCTCGTACGGCAGCGATATTCTCGGCCGATCGCCTTGGTCGACTTTTATTTAGCCTCTTCGGATTAGAAAGAGCCTCACCAGTCGAAAATTTTTCGCATAAACGCTTAATGGTGTTCTTAGAAGGCGCACTTCTCACATTTTTTAATATTTTAAAAGCACGTTGAGTTTTCACAATTGACTTCTTCTGTTGAATGTAAATTTCAACTATTTCAGAGAGCTCGCGTGACGTGTAATGTTCCATGGTAAAAATCTGCTTGGACTGACGCTTCAAACGCGGTATGTCATTAAGCGATCTGACATCTCTGTCAAAAGTTATGGCGTTGCCAGATGGGTCCGTCGAATATGGGCAACCCTGTATAGGTATACATAAATTGAATTTTTTAATAGGAGAAAGCTCAAACCATATCGAAGCAAGCGCAGGCGAAATTTCGAAGAGAAACAACAGGATGAGTGATTGATCAAGAAAAGTAAGGAAACTTTAAAGCTACCTGATGTCAAACTAGCGAATGGTAGAAGGCTCGAACCACTTTGAAGCAACTGGAAGCACAATGTAAAAGAGATCAGAAGACATAACTAAGAAGAAATAGTTTTTCAATTGAAATTCAAGGACTGTAAATTTTCAAAGTTGAATGATTTAAACTAACTATGCTATGTTGAATCAAAAAATTGTGTTTGAATTCTGAGTATGATGCTAAAGGAGCATTAGATAATTATAACGCAGCATGGGATCTCAGTGCACTGCGATATGAGGATAAAAGAAGAATATTTTCCGACAGAATGAAGGGACGTTTTGAATTGCCTCAACTATATGACGATGTTAGTGTGAAAACATATCTTGATCCGATAAACGGGAGTGTTTTCTGAGCAAAAGAGAAAGCAGCAATACAATCTTTGTCAGTATGAATTTGTACGGGAAACTCCAGAGAGGGCGTCGTAGGATTTACAGTGCAGCTATACCTATAAGTCTTTTACATCTCTACATATTGCAACAAGAATTCAAAAAAGGACTGTTTTCTCTACGGAAAACGAAAAAACACAGTAAATATTTATCTCGAAATGTACGAAGAACTGGCATTGTTAGGAATGCAACAACACGACGCCAATGAAAAAGAGTGACAACAAAGAGAATATCCTTTTGAATGCAACACATGAGACAACAAAAGGCGCCTTGCTTCCAACGACTC
The DNA here is from genome assembly GCA_019455685.1 of Philornis downsi. Taxonomy (NCBI): domain Eukaryota; kingdom Metazoa; phylum Arthropoda; class Insecta; order Diptera; family Muscidae; genus Philornis; species Philornis downsi. The sequence continues at coordinate 4,940,120 of JAHXMU010000194.1, read as the reverse complement.
TAGTAAAACTACGAGGATTACGGGCCACTAAATTTCTTAAAATAATAATTATCATCACAGCAATCAAAACCCTGATGTAAATTGTGTGATTATTGTAGTTGTTTGTTTACAAACAATAATAAAAGAAAAAAGTACGAAAACAGCACTATTCACCCGCATTTTTCGGGTTTGTCGTTTCGCTTATTCGTTTTTTATCCTTCGCCGCATAGCCAAACCACCATCAATGCCAGTAACATAATACAAAAAGATCTTGTATTCCCTCACCCACTTCTCAAACTATCGTAGTCACAACTTTTGTTTGCTAGGCAGTGCGTATTGGAGAACTGCTCTTAATTCTCTCTGTCCCTGAGTACAGTGGGCCCGTGCCCAGAGATGGGAGAATTGCAATGAAGATCAGTTAAAAATATTTTGTTCCACTATTTTGTATGAAATTCAGTTTTATTCAAAAATTTTAAAGGGGAAATTGAAAATTAATATGACGTTTTCTAATTCTTAATGGTTTCAAAGAGAACATAATACTGGTTTCAAACAAAACTCCGTTTCGGTCAGTAATCAACTTGGATTATTCGATTCGTATGTTTTTTTGCACTCTGTATCTTCAACCAATACCTAGTTTTATATAGTGCAATAGCGTGTGTAAAGCAAAATTTCTCTGAAATTTTGTGGCATAATTTGCATTATTTGAATGCGATATGAAATGGCTTCCCACATTCAGGCACTCAGGAATGGCTTCGTGCATTCTATTTTTAGACTCACTTAACGGGACCTACAGTTTAACGATTACGGGCGTCACAGTTTGAAAAGCATTTGCCAGATATATTGATTATTCGAAGTGCTCATCACATATAGTGAGGTGACAGTGCCCCAAAATAATGATAAGGGCTGCATGCGGGGTTGAACAATGGATCATGCGAACGATATTCGCCAAAGGGAGATCAGAACAGCAGTATTGCGGCTTAAGAACAACAAAGCTGCTGGTGCTGATAGCCTGCCAGCAGAGGTGTTTAAAACTGGTGGCGATGAACTGATAAACAGATTGCATCAGCTCCTAAATACGATTTGGCTTGAGGAAAACATGTGTCCTGTGTTTAAAAAAGGCGATCCAAGTATTTGTGAAAACTATCGCGGTATCAGTCCTTTACCCATTGCTTATAAGGTCCTGTCGAGTGTGATATGTGAAAGACTAAAGCCGATTGTAACTGACCAGATTCGACCTTATCAGTGAGGCTTTAAATCTGGTAAATCAAAAACTGACCAGATATTCACACTACGACAAATTCTGAAGAAGACCGAAGAAAAACCGTCTTCGACAGCCCGATACGGCAAAAACTGTATGAGGCCATGCCCGAGTTTGGAACTCCTACGAAGCTTATACGTCTTTGTAGGATAGGACTGACACGAAGTCTTCAGTGAAGATAGGCAAAGATCTAAGCGAGCTTTTTTACACCAAACGAGGGTTTAGGCAGCGCGGCAGTCTATCGTGCGACCTCTTCAACATACTGTTGGACATGATTATGAGGGAAGCTGCAGTTAACACGACTGGTGCCATCTTTAATAAAAGCCATATGTTACTCGCATATGCAGATGACATAGACATTATTGGGCGAAAACTGCGAGATGTTACTGCGGCCTTCTCAAGCACCGAGAAGGAAGCAGAGAAAATGGGTCTGGTGGTAATCGACGACAAAACAAAGTTATTGGTTTCAACGAACAAAGAGTCTGCTCGTTTAGGACGCTAAACGATATATAATGATCTTAGCAGCTCATACGGCCTCGTTAAAACTCTGCTACCCAATATTTTACAGTAGTAAATGAAGGAGCAGACTGCCCCAGAGTAGAGTCTAGCTCGGCTTTAATATTGGTTTGTTTTAAATTAAAATATTGAATTATATAACGGTGACCAACTTTTTCTATGTTTACAAATTCACTGAGGTCGTTTACTTTTGGCATCTCAATTAAAAATACTGAACAACGTGGCACCTTGAAACTTAAAACATTAAAACGTAAGGTTGACACTTTTTCAAATTACTGGCACTATCTGGATCATTTGAAAAATAATTCTTTACAGCTAAAGTTAAGTGTTGGTACTAACCTGCTCAACCGGTTTTCAAAACTAAATAGTACATACAACAACTGGTTGTGCAACATACATACAACAACGCAACGAAAATAATATAGCGTATATTCCAAATGTTTTATAAGAATGACGGCATTGTTTGCTCGTATGTATTGTGTTGGTCTTCGATACTTAGATCGGGTCAATTTATGTTTTTACCTCATAATAAGTTCGATAATATATTTGTAAACTCATAAATTTCTGTTTTTTTTTTTTGCATTAGAACATCATCTTGCAAGTTATGTTATCGATAATATTATTTGAAAACATTGGCTATTACTATTTCAGTGTTGGAATCCAGCACTGAAATGGTCGCCGTTGCTTTTAAGACATTTTTCCTCGATGGAAAAGTTTAGCTTAAAATTTCAGGACAATGTTTTCATATGGAATTTCGAGGCTAAAAGTCGATATGTAGTACTAGCCTTAAGAAAGGAACACTCGATGAACATTTAAAGCCCCATCAATTGCGGGCGTCTATTGAACTCAACAAATTAAGAACTATCGAAGATGAGAGTCCAACTATCCGAGCCAAGTAGAAAAAAGGGTAAAATTTCGTTGCAAATATTGACACTATATTTTATCAAATAACTTCATTAACAGAATCTTTCGGGTACACTAAAACGAATATTGCCATTCATAACATATTCATCGATAATCTCGGTACAAGATTCATTAAAAATGGAAATCTCAAACAGTGAAATTTACAGATGTATGTTTAGGCATCCCTGTTACTTTCGCTACATCCGAGCAGGACTTTTCCTTAGTTGGATCATGAGAAAATAGGAAAAGAAGTTATCTAAAACCAGATACAATAAAAATTAAATATTTATTCATAACAACATGAAGATTGCCGAACATTTTTTAGCAGAGAACTAAACTTTTCATTGTGAAATTCCTTCTTCACTACCTATCTTCGACTTAAGTGCCCTAGTCTGATCTACAGGGTGTCCGTCGGATAGGTATACTACTTTGTTTGTTTATAATTTTTGATTAAATGAAAGAGAATGGATCTCATATTGATAAATGTTTTACTTAAAGTCGGCAGTTATGTATGGAATACAATATCAGAAAAACGTCCGCCTCTGTTATCCTCATAAATGCGAGCCCTTTAGAGCACATTTTTCATTACATTCTCACACATTTGACGCGGTATTTCATTAATTTCATAACGAATATTTTGTTTGAGGTGCTCAAGCGTTTCTGGTTTGTTTGCATAAACCTTGTTTTTCAAATATCCCCACAAAAAGAAGTCAGGAGCAGTCAAATCAGGCGACCGTGGAGACCAATCAACATCACCATTTCTTGAAATAACTTGTTGTGGAAAGAGGTATCGCAGTAATTCCATTGTAATCCTGGCACCGTCTTGTTGATACCACATGTTAATCAAGCTCAGAGCATGCAGTTGTATCGTTAAAAAGTTTTCAATCATATCACGATATCACTTCCCGTTGACAGTTACCGTTACGCCGTTTTTAGTTTCAAAGAAGTGAGGTCCAATGATTACTCCTGACCAAATTGCACACCAGACTGTCACTTTTAATGGATGCAAAGGTGACTGATGAATAATTTGATAATTTTCCATTGCCCAGAACCGACTCTTGTGTTTGTTTACATATCCATTCAAATGAAAATGTGCCTCGTCACTCATTATGATTTTTTTCATGGAAATAGGGGTTGTCATGGGCGAGCTGTAACATCCGAAAATAAATGAAAATCCTTGAGCAAAATTTTGGCCAAAGTTGTTCTTGGAAGACCAAGCTCGTGAGCACGGCGTCGAATTGAGATTTGAACAATTTCTTGAGCAAAACGCATTAATATACTCGTACAGAGATTGCGTTGGCTGGGACATGTTGCGCGGATGGACCCAAATGCTTCGGCACGGAAAGGTTTCGACAACGAACTCGATGGACGGCGCAGAAGTGTGCGACCAAAACTCCGTTGGAAGGATTAGGCTTCTGAAGTACTATCGAAACTTGGTGTGATGAATTGGAGGAGAAGGGCAGAAGATCGAAGCGTTTGGAATTATTTTCTACGGGCGGCGTAGAACGACTATTTCAGTCGCCTCTAAGAAGGAGAAGAGGAAACAACGAATTGGGATGTAATTTTCCTGTTCATCTGACCTACACTGCAATTCATCCTCTTGGAAAAATAAAGATGAATTTTTCACCTCAAAGCACTAGTCTGTTTACGATATCAGAGGGTTTCATACCCCAAATTCTCCTGCGAATACTCGCTCTGTTAAGAACAATTTAAATGCGAAATTTCAAACGTAAGAAAGTAGGAAATTTTAAAGTTTTACTACTGAGGTCCATGTTGAAAATACTCAGTGGAATATAGCCTCTCTTAAAACTTTCCAAAGGAAATGTCTTTAACGTTTTACGTACAGAATTTCTGTAAATGTCTATTGAAAATCGTGTAAAGGCTTTGAAAAGTTTTAAGCGCCTCACAAATTATTTGTCATCTCTCACATTTTGTATATGTAAAAACTCATGTGCTTCTTATTAATGTATACAGAAGCATCACAAGTTGCTTCTTCGTGCGAGATCTTCACAATAACCCGGCTAAAATTCCAGCGAACTCCAAATATGACAATTCTGACAATTCCGTCCAAATGCTGTTGATCAACCTACGATCCTAGCGACTAACCGTCCAATGCAGACATTTGCAAAGCAGTTGGAAATATTATCATCCTCCACGGTCCTTTTGGGAACAACCGTTGTTGAAGTATGTTACCACGGTATGATAAGTTCAGCTTGGGCGTTAGTAGATCCTGCTTCTGTGACCCATTTATTTCGAAAAAAACTGTAAAAAAATTCGAATTACCCTTTTTCACGGTCCCTACGTCAGATATTCCCGGTCTCAACGATAGCCGCAAAGTTGGCAGAAAGTTGCAATTTATCTCTAGGGCCTCCTATTAATCCGATTTTTACGTAGTCGTAGTCCTTCAAATTCAGTGTTCCAATTGGTAAATTTTGACTTACCCGAAATCGCATCAAGTGACCCAAAATTTTTGCACATGGAATTATTGCTTGGTGGTTCTAGGCGAAAGTTCGAAAATTATGCTTGCTGACATCCAGGAATATACGTGTGGTAACCTTATTGCCCAGAAATCGGTATTTGGGTGGATTTTAACAGGCAAGATTTCCCAATTTATGCCGTTGCAATTAACGGTTTCACATTGTAACCGCATAGAGTTGAACGATCAAATTTTACGATTTTAGAAAACTGATGACATGCCGAAGTCGTACATAACTTCCCAGCAAGAGTTCTGAATACTCATATTCATATACGCTGTTAAGACTGTTCCGAAATGGAACCATTTCGCAACTTCTTGGAAATGAATCCCAATTGCTCAAAAACCCTGACCTTATAGCCCGGAACAATGGAGTACTAAAGGAGTATTTTATCCTGGGTCATATGGGCAGATTGGGTACTAGCGATATTCTTAGTCGAATCCCGTCATATTATCTTCTTCACTACGCAGTATTAAATCCAGACAGCACTACCACCAAGCTCCGTGCAGTGTTTAACGTCTCTAGTCCTTTTTAAAATGGTGTCAGTTATAATAATATTTTCATACCGGATCCGTTCTGCAGAAAGATTGACCATGCTATCTCTTAAATTATGATTTTCCTATTTATGTTCATTGAGCATATTGAAAAAATATTTGTTAATTTACTACATTTTATCTTATATTAGAGGAAGCAACCCCATTGACACTTTTACATTAATTTGATGAATTTATATCCAAATCAGATTGTTTCCGGTTTAATTTAATGTTAATACAGAAAAGTCAATAGTTCCATTTCAACATAATTTACAGCACAATTCAAGGTTTCTAGTTACCCTCAAAACTATTCTTTAATTGCTTTCGATTCTCATAAATCGCTATTCTTTAAATATACTTCAACAGTAAATACTTTTTGTCAAAGTGGTTATCACATCTACTTACGTTAGATGCTGGTATTATTATTATTGTGTTATTGCGAAAATAAATAAAATTTTATAACATCTACCTACGTTAGATACACTCGTAAACAGAACATAGTAATTTCATACCGCTATTGACGTTAAAGCTACATTAATCACTTTAATCACAAATTACGTGAACCTGCTTCAAACAAACCAATTGTTTAAAATTAACTGAAATTGAAATTTCACTACAGTATTTCACTACAATATTTCAAAATAATGCCGAACCCACCTGGTACCACTGTGACTCCTCAGGTCAAGGAAAATACACTTCAAATATCTCATGTGCATAGTGTCCAAGATCGATTCCTCTACGAGTGTGAACATCTTATTATGTTTTGCACAAATTTTGAAAAAATATATGTAGAAGAACATACCGGCTCTTTACTGGAGGTAAAACTGGAAGATTTAGAAAGTAGATGGAAGAAAATGCATACTGCCTATGAAACTCTGATGCTATCTCCTGAACCTTCCAATTCAAAAGATTTTAAAGAAAATGCGCGAGTCAATTTTAATGTGTGCTCTGATGCGTATTATGTTACCAGGGCTCATATATTAGATCTATTCAGAATGGGGAAGGAAAATCCTCAACAACAATCAGACAGACACAGTCTGCCTTTCACTGCCATACCTAATCCCATTGACTCGCAGTTTCCCCCAGTCCATAGCACTAATTATTCCCAAGTACCATTTATCGAGAACGCAAGTATAGTCTTAAAGGTACCCCCATGTGACACCGAAATTTTCAAAGGGGGTTACGAACAATGGCCGTCTTTTCGTGATATGTTCACAGCGGTCTACGTTAATCACCCAAAACTCTCTCGTGCCCAAAAATTGTACCACCTAAGGAATAAAACCAAAGACCAAAGGTAATGCAGGTGGAATAGTTAAAAGTTATTCGCTCTGTGACGAAAATTTTGATTTGGCATGGAACGCATTAAAATCACGGTATGAGAACAAAAGGGTTTTGGTCGATAATCAACTCAAAGTTCTCTTCAATATCCCTGTCGCAAATGTAGAGAACAGCGAATCAATACAAAAGATTCAATCTACCGTAAATGACTGTCTTTCCACTCTCAAAGCCCTTGACGTTCAAATCGACGGCTGGGATCCAATACTAATTTACCTCATCTCAACTATGTTGCCCTATGAGACCGTGTCTCTATGGGAACAGTCCCTTAAAACTCATCGCGAATTGCCGAAATGGTCCCAAATGGATGAGTTCCTAATAAACAGGTTTGAAGTTGTTGAACGCATATCTAGTATTAGATCCACAAAAGAAAGATACAGTCTCCCTGCTCCTTTAAAAGCCAATATTCAAACGTATCATTCCCAGGAAAATCTCAATATATGTATACTCTGTAATACAGAACACAGCATAAAAGCATGCCCAAAATTTAGAAAATTTTCAACCCAAGAGAGAATTGAATTTGTATATAAAAATAAATATTGCAATAACTGCCTCGCTTCTACTCATACGAAATCAAACTGCAAAGAGCAAAAATACTTGCTTGACGTGCAAAAAACCCCACCATACATTACTGCATATAAAAACTAATGGGCAACCTAAAGATAATAATGGGCAGTCTGCAAGCTGTAATGCTCAGTCCGATTATAAACCACTTATTCAAACCGGAACAATTTCCAAAATCCACAATAACGAAGTCTCAACATCGCAGCAAGCCCAAAGCTCACAGATTCAATCTAACTTTGCCTCAAACAATGACACAATTTTGCTCCGCACAGCACTAATTCAAATTGACGTTAGATGTGAATTGTTCACAATCAGAGCGTTAATCGACCCCGGTTCTCAAAGAACTTTCCTATCAGAGAAAGTGAGAAGCCGTTTACAAATTCCCTCAAAAAAAGCCCAGTTTGATGTCATTGGCATTGGCGGGCTAATGCAAACTGCCAATACAGAATGTGAACTGGTAGTATTATCTCAAAGGCAAAATTTCCGATTCACTATTAACGCAATCGTCTTGCCTAAAGTTACTAAACGCCTTCCCTCAGTCTCATTTAAAAAACCTCACTCCGATGAACTCTCTCAACTTGACATAGCTGATCCAAATTTCAATAAGTCCGCTCAAATAGATATTATTCTAGGCAATGATTCAGAACGGTTCATAAATCTCGAGGGCATCAAAAGGAACATTTGTGGAAACACTTCGGCCTACAACACCATATTTGGATGTGTTCTAAGCGGCCCTATGCAAGCTGAAACAATTTACTCATTCAGCACAAACGTGGTTCAGTCCGAAGATTCTATACTAACCGATACCCAAAGAAAATTCTGGGAACAAGAGGAAATTCCACAATCTCGGCCAATCTCAATAGAAAACAAATTTTGTGAAGAATTTTTCACAAAAACGACAACACGTCGTTCCGATGGTCGGTATGTCGTAAGGCTTCCGTTTCGTTCAGAATACCCTAACTCCGTTTATCTCGGTTCTTCACGATTTACAGCGCTAGGCCAATGTTCTCGTTTGGAACAATCTATGTCCAAAAACCCTGAACTAAAAAAAGAATATCACTCAGTCCTATGTGAATACTTAGAGCTTGATCACATGGAAGAAACCTTATCTCATGAAGTTGTCCAATATAATAAGTATGTTTAAAATCCTGTCATCTGAGGACGCTAGAAATGCCTGTGGCATTCAGGAAATATTTTTCACCACAATATGAGGATTGTGGTTACGAGAAGGGAAGTCTAGGGAATTCGACTTGTGTTGATACACCGGTAAGTGGATGGTACTTGCCTTGATTGTTTCTTTGGGTAAATGAAGAATTTACTTAAGATTTTTCTGTAAAAACTTACATTTATTATAGAGATTTGTGAGTTGCTCTATCTTTGATGAGGATCTCGAGAAAAAGAGACCGAGTCACCGTGATCTTGTACCACGAAATCTCGGTTTTATTTTCGACGAGTTTATGCTAAAGATAAAGAGCAATAATTGCCATATGGCTAAAAAATAACATTACAATTCATGGTAGTATGATTAAGTATGAAAGTATACTGGATTTTGTACATCTAGATAATGCATTATGTATGATTTTTAATTCAAAAATAGGTATGGAAATTCATAATAGCAGATGACATAGTTCAGTTAATAAGAATAAAAAAAAATGAATTATTGAACGGTATGTAATCGGTTCAACATACTGGGCCGCTTTGGCCTAAGAGGCCAATAGGTTTTCATAATGCTTCACTGAGTTGTTTCAGAGCTTGCAGGACCATCTTTAACATTTGTTTAGCACTATTTCTCGATCATTTAAACTGGCTATCAACACGATTTCTATCCGAATACTGATGTTGCTGAATTTGTCGGCGCCTTTTCTCTCTCAGTTGTCGACTTTTCCACTGTTGCCTTGTAACTGGTCTATACCGGCTATATTGAGTTTCAGAAAAGCCCGTTCTTTTATGTACTGACAAATGCAGCATGGTGTGATGTTCATTGCCGCAGCGGAGGCACACGTCTTCCGAGATACAATCAGGCGTTTTATGGGAACGTGCCAAACAATTCATGCAGTAGTTAAATCTCCGAACATTCCGACGGCGATCCTGAATCCTCATATCCAGAAATGTTTTGCAATACTTAAGTGGATGATATCGCTGACGAATCATGCATTGGTGTATCTGTGAATTACGAGGAGCCCTGTGAAACATAAGAATTTTAATTTAAGCATTTAAACAATTATATCGGTTAAATTCAATAGCAGTTATAAGGGAAAAATCCCGTTTGTATATCATACAGACTCGGTAAGGTATCGGCATCATCGTCGCTTTGTTACATTATTGTGGGGACTGTGATGGATTATAAGGAAGAACACATAACTTTACAATAGGTCTAGTAATAGTACCAGGTTGAGTGCGGACATCCGCTACTCGAACTAATCCGTCATTTCCTGGATATACATGTGTAATTCTACCGAGTTTCCATCCGCAAGGAGGAAGTAGATCGTCCTTAACAACGACAAGTTGTCCGATTACCACCGTATCTTCACGTTCCTGCCATTTATATCTGCTCTGAAGTTCTTTCAGATACTCGTCTTTCCAACGACGAGCAAATTGGCGCTGGAGGGATTTGAGCCTATCCCAGCGGTCAAGTATTGATAAATTATCGGGTGGGAGTTCTGGCTTTGCTATTAGTGACGCTCCTCGTAGGAAATGGGCAGGAGTTAATACCAATAAATCGTGTGGATCTTCAGTCATTGGAGAAAGAAGACGGGAGTTTAACACAGCCTCAATTCGGGTTAAGAGAGTTGTGAACTCTTCGAATGTATATTTATAATTTTGAGCTACCTTTCGAAAATGTGTTTTAAAAGACTTTACACCGGCCTCCCACAAACCTCCCATATGGGGAGAGTTTGGAAGTATAAACGACCACTGCAATCCGTGAGCTGAGTATTTAGCGGAAATATCCTCAGAGACGACTTTTAGAAATTTTTTAAATTCAAGACTTAGAACCCGTTGTGCTCCTACGAAATTCGTGCCATTGTCTGACATTATCTTTCCTGGAAATCCTCTGCGACCTGTATACCTTGTGAAGGCGGCTAGATATGAACCGGCGGTGAGATCAGAACATAATTCGAGATGCATGGCTTTGGTGCTGAAGCATATAAATAAACAAACATAACCCTTGTGATACGTGGCTTGACGTAAAATAGAGGTCCTAATGGAGAAAGGTCCTGCAAAATCTATTCCCGTTACTGAAAAGGGTGGAGAGAATGTACATCGTTCTAATGGCAGAGCGGCCATTAGTTGGGATTGGAGTTTTTTCTTATAGATTATGCAGATTTTACATGCTCGTATACATTTCTTGATCGCGGAACGCAATCGTGGTATATGATACTCTTCTCGAATAGTTCTTATCATTAAGTTGTATTTTGCGTGCATAAGGAGATTGTGCATGAAAGCGATAAGAAGTTGACAATATTTCGATTCAACTGGTATAACGATAGGGAATCGTTCACTGAAGGTTAGTGATGAGTTAGAGATCCGACCACATGCTCTGATAATTTGCTTGTCAATAAATGGGTTTAATGCATAGAGAGGACTTTATCTACTGATTTTCTCTGAGGACAACAATGCAGTATACTCTTGCTGATAATACCTTTCTTGAGTCAATTTGATGAGATGAATTTTGGTATCACGAAATTCGGCCTTTTTTGAAGTTCGGTTGAAGAATCGAAAAATGTATGATACTACCCTTATTGCTTTGTCAAATTTAGAAAATCTATCTAAAATGTCGTCGCTGCCATTGAATATATGGAAAACTTTTCTCAATTCGGGTGGACTTTCGTAAACTATCACGGGAACCTATGTCTGCTGGATTGTCGGCAGACCGAATGTGGCGCCAGGGAGTATTTCCAACGTTTCTAAGGATTTCCGAAGTTCGGTTCGCCACGTATGTTTTCCAAGTACTAGGCGGTTTTTGTAACCATCCGAGAACGATGGAGGAGTCACACCATAGATAAATTTCATAATTTTGAATGGGAAAGATGAGGTTAAATACTTTATTATTTTGGACAGAAGCACGGCAACACAGAGTTCCAGTCTAGGGAGACTTAGAGGGTTAATTGGCGCTACCTTACTTTTTGACAAAAAGAGATGGGGTTGTGCAGAGGTTTCGGTTTGTATTCTGAGGTACACTGTTGCACAATATGCCTTCTCTGAGGCGTCACAGAAGCCATGAATTTGGGTGCGATACTGGGGAGCAAATGACATCCAACGACGGATATGCGGAATAGACTCAACAAACGTGTTCCATTTTAGTAATGTCGAAGATTTAACACATTCATCCCAGTTAGTTCCCTCTAACCAAAGCTGTTGTAGGAGCATCTTTGCTTGAATGATTACGGGAGATAACCACCCAGCGGGATCAAACAACTTCGATACTGCAGAGAGGATTTGACGTTTGGTAATAGAAATGGCTACCTCGAATGGCGAGATATTATAGGAGAAACAATCTTGAAAAGCGTTCCATTGCACACCCAGTGTTTTTGTTGAGCTTGTCTCATGAAATCTCAAAAAATCGGCATCTAAAACGCTTTCTTGTGGGACGAATTTCGAAATATTCTGACAATTTGAAGTGATCTTTGTAAGAGGAAAGCTCGTTTAGCTGCCGAAGGGAATCCAAGGTGGAATCGAGATCATGCGATCCAGACAGAATATCATCTACATATGTTTCCTTTTGTAGAATGCGTGCAGCCAGTGGATATTTCTCAGCGGAATCGTGTGCTAGTTGTAGCAAGACTCGTATTGCTAAGTAAGGAGCACTTTTTACTCCAAAAGTGACGGTTTTAAGGGCAAAATCTTTAATAGGGCCTATTGGATCGGGACGGAAAGAATCCTTTGATAGTTGGTATCATCATCATGAATAAGTATTTGGCGGTACATTTTCTCAATGTCCCCGCTAAATACATATTTGTATAAACGCCAGTTTAAGAGAATAGTCATTAAATCTGACTGGAGAGCAGGCCCGATATGAAGAACATCATTTAGAGATCGACCTGTGCTTGTTTTCTTAAAAGCGTTGAAAACAACTCTTAGCTTGGTACTTTTACTTTCTGGTTTATGAACCGCGTGATGAGGAAGATAGAAAGACTGGTACGAACCCGAAACTGAGTCTCAGCGTGACTAATAGGCTTCATATGATCGAGAGTTAGGTATTCTTGTAGAACGTTGTGGTATGTTTTCGCAACTTCAGGTTTACTTTTGAGATTTTGCTCCAGGCGAATATATTGGATGAGCACTGCAGCTCGTGACAACCCTAATGGGAGATCATGCGGGAATTTTGATTTGAATGGTAACCTAACTACGTACCGACCATCTGGATTTCGAATTGTCGTTTCTCTGAAGAAAGATTCGCGGTATTCGTCATTTTGTGATATTGGACGTTCACAGCTTAGTTCCTCTTGTTCCCAAAATAGACGTAATTGTTTAGCAATGCTGTCATCAGGTACGACAGTTTCGATAGAGAACGCTGAGACGCTTTCAGTTGTAACCGGTCCACTTATTATCCACCCAAATATGGTAGCTTGAGCAATGAGCGAATTTCCGATTCTTTCAGCGCCATCTAAAAGCAACATGGGAATGACATTGCCGCCTATCAAGAGGTCTACATTACCAGGAGTAAGGAAATCTGGGTCAGCTAGTTCCAAACCGCTAAAGTCCAAATGCTTACAGTCTGGTTCGGGTGCAATAAAATTGGGTAAAAACCGAGTAATTTTCGGTACTACAATCGCTTCTACATCGAGGGGTTGCTTGAATTTTTTAGAAATTAGTGTTATATTACAGATAGCTTCGGAATTTGCAATAATGCTACCTCCCATGCCTCTAATTTGAAATTTTTTCCTTTGGGTTGGCAACATGAGACGTTGTTGGACCTGTTTTGAAATAAAAGTTCTTTCCGAGCCTTGGTCTATGAAAGCTCGCACTCTAAAAGTATCACCCGCGTGTTTTATGTATACAACAGCCGTTGGGAGAAGTGTATTTTTGTGTGCAGTTAAATCAGATGTGAAATGGGAAGTAGTTTGCGACACTAGTGCTTGAGTTGAAGTACAAGGTAGCTCAACAGAGTTACTGGAATTGTTCCTAACTTGTGAGTTTGAGTTTTTAGGCTGTGGATTGTAAAAATGTAAAAGCGAGTTCTGATTTCGTTTGCACTGAGTGCAAACAAATTTGCTTTTACAGTCCTTCCGTAAATGTGTGTACTGCTTGTCGTACAAATTGAGGCAAATTTTATTTTTCAAAATGAACTCATTTCGAGCTGACGGATACAAAATATTTAAATTGGGTACAATTTTTCAGGCCGTGAGACCCTTGACAAAGTTTACATGGGAATTGAATCACGCTTTCTATATTAAAAGTACTAATATTGATGTCATTTTTTCTTTTGGAGTTTGACTTGATCCCTTGAATACTGTTTAACCTCTCAACTACTTCATACCTATTGGACAAGAAGGTATTCAGCTGTTCCCATTTTGGGAGATCCTTATGGGATTTTAAAGACTGTTCCCAAAGCGATAGCGTTTCATGTGGGAGTTTTGTTGATCAGAGGAAAACTAGGAGCGGGTCCCAATCGGAAATGGATATTTCTTCAGCTTTAAGAGCAGACAAGCAGTTGTTAATCGTAGTCTGGATTTCCTGCAAAGCTTCACTACTTTCTGTAAGAACGGGATTTATGTTCAGCAGGATCTTTAACTGATTGTCTACAAGGATTCTTTTGTTCTCATATCGGGATGTTAAAGCTTCCCAGGCTAATGAGAAGTTTTCTCCACACAGCTTGTAGTTCTTAACAATTCCTCCTGCTTGTCCCTTTACTTTTAGACGCAGGTGATATAATTTCTGCACAGGAGAGAGTTTGGGGTGGTACACATAAACTGCTGTGAGCATGTCCCTGAAGGAGGGCCATTCTTCATATCCTCCATAAAATATATCCGTATCACATGGAGGAACTTTTATGCAACTGGAGGTTGCGTCTTGGCTTAAGTGGTGTCCAAGGGTTAAACCAGCATAGGATCAGGAGGTGTAACAAGCAATTTTTGTAAATATAATATTGCCGACTTGCAATTGTGAAAGCATTTTGTACATGTCTTGAACTTTACGCGTACGGATTCTATCGTGTCAGCTTTTATGCTATCATCTTTTTTTGTGCATAGAGTTCGATACGATTTTTGCAAATTTGCCCACCGGTCATTGAGATCTTGAAGAGTAACCTCCAACATTGAATCGGTATACTCTTCGCTATAAATTGTTTCAAAGTCTTGACAAAATGTAAAAATCTCGTCTGAGTCAAATATAAACTCCTCCGCCATTTTCTTTTTCTTTTTTTTTTTTTTTTTTTGATGGGAAAAATCAAATGACAGTAGAACAAAATTGCCTAAATGGCGAATATAATGAATGACCACTTCGTTTTATCGGAGGTGTAATTTGGTCTTTTAAACCAAATCGAATTGTTTCGTATAAAATAATTTCAAGTAGTAGTAGTTGTTGTTGTTAATCTGAATGATTGGCTGGTATTCACTGCTTATATTTTCATCAAAAATGCAATAACCAGTATGATGTATATCAAATTCTATATAATTACGACAATATTTTAAGGGTATTTTGGTGTGGTAATAAAGCTATATACCTATACATATAGTTCGAAATCAGTTCGCACAAATTGAATAGCAGAAATACTTCTACTTGACGATTATTTTTTTTAGTTTATCCAAAATTTTAGACTTACAGAAAATACCAAAGGGTGTTATGGAGAATTTGATGGCTTCCTATTCTAGAATTTTGGCTGTAGTTATTGCCGGTGGTTGTTACGGTGGTACAGTTGTAAAGATGTAATGTGAGGTGCTGTTGGCTTCTCCTTCGGATGGCGGTTGTTGTTGGTGAAATAAATGCCTGCGGTGGTTCAAAGTGATGTGGCCTCTGGCCTATTATGAAATTATTATTATTATTTTTTTTTAATTTTTAAAACGACGCTTCCCCGCGTCATGGATTTATGAATAGATGTCGGCTTGCCAAATCGATGATTGTTTTTTATATTGATATGGCATATAATTTTGTTCCAAAGGTAAAATATGAAAATATAAGTGCACTTTATGTTCAAAATAATTATTTGTGCTGCTGCAAACCAAGCGTTTCACTTTAAATTAATTAGGATTTTGACACTTTTTGGTAAATAAGATCGACAGTTGGAGCGCAAATAATTTGATTACCCGTTTAGTAATGACATTCTTCGATCGTTTTCTCCCATCAGTCAATTATATATTATTCTCGTAAGTGAGAATTTTGTAGAGCAAGGAACACTGAAGGCAAAACAAAATAGGAAACTGTCAAGTTCGAGATTTGCTATTGT
Organism: Philornis downsi; assembly: GCA_019455685.1. NCBI lineage: Eukaryota > Metazoa > Arthropoda > Insecta > Diptera > Muscidae > Philornis > Philornis downsi. The sequence goes on along the minus strand of JAHXMU010000194.1, from coordinate 4,924,175 downwards.
GAATGATTGGTAATCAAATGCATACAATGTGCATTACAATTGTGAGAACCAACTGAACTATTTTATACTCAATTTTTTGGTTATGTTCTCTGTTGAAGCTATTGATAATTGAGTGGGAACAAACCTGATTCGATGCAATCGATGGTTAAACTCAAGCTTTGAGTGAAGTTTGCTATGTATTACAATGGTGAAGTATTCTCTCTGTGGTTTTTCTATATTTGGCAAAAGTGGTGTGTAGATGATGACGATGTGTGATATATGAATTTGTGTGGATTACTTTTCAACATAAGACATTTTTAAGAAGTTATGATTTTTATTTCAGGAAGCTTTGGCACAAAATTGCTGATATAAGTTTAGGTGGATATGGTTAAACAAGAGAGCGTTTTCTTTGCATTAATTTGTGATATATGTTCATCGGTACCACGGAATTTTGTGTTGGTCTCTTTATTCTTTATGACTTTTTGCAATTAATTTCACTATATAGCAAAATTTAATATTTACAAATGCGCATGTCGGAGATTACAATCGGTTTTTGTTAAAATATGGGTTGTTTTTCAATTTCAACTTCAAAAAAAATTATTTTTCTTTACGTAATGAGATGTTTGAGGCTTCGAAGGACCATGTTTAAAATCCTGTCATCTTGGGACGCTAGAAATGCCTCTGGCATTCAGGAAATATTTTTCACCACAATATAAGGATTGTGGTTACGAGAAGGGAAGTCTGGGGAATTCGACTTGTGTTGATACACCGGTAAGTGGAGGGTACTTGCCTTGATTGTTTCTTTGGGTAAATGGAGAATTTACTTAAGATTTTTCTGTAAAAACTTACATTTATTATAGAGATTTGTGAGTTGCTCTATCTTTGATGAGGATCTCGAGAAAAAGAGACCGAGTCACCGTGATCCTGTACCACGAAACCTCGGTTTTATTTTCGATGAGTTTATGCTAAAGATAAAGAGCAATAATTGCCATATGGCAAAAAATAACATTACAATTCTTTTTTTTTTTTTTTTAATAAGTTGTTTATTACAGTTTAATAAGGTAACTACAATTTTTTATAATATTGCCTCAGCGCCAGATTGGCTTTATAGAGGCTAATAGGCAACTAAAACCATTCAAGTAATACCAACAACAAATATTAACATTAAAATATTTAATAATAGGAGAGATAAAAAAAAAAAAAATAATAATAAATTATGTTAGAAGCATTTCCAAATTATCTGTCAAATATTTTTTTAATTGGGTTTTAAAAGCTGATAAAAGTGAAGTTTCCTTCAAGTATACTGGCAATTGATTATATTCAAATGGTCCAGCAAATGTAACACGTTGCTTGGTCAACTCTAACCGATAAAACACAACATTTAAATGCATTGCTTGACGGGTTGATCTTTGGGTATATGATATATTTCTGTGAAAGGATGTTGTAAAGACTCCAATTCCATTTATTGATTTATGAACATAGAGCAGAAGTTGTTGTTTGTATAATCCTTTAACAGGTAAGACATTTGTGGCATAATCTTTATATAAAGAAGTTGTACTGAATATCATAGGTAGATTAAAAACAGTTTTTAAAGATTTATTCTGTGCCGATTGTAGAGCTTTTAGACAGGTGGTGGACTTACATGCATACACGAAAGGAAGATACGTCAAATGAGAATGTATCAGAGACTGATATAACATTAGCTTTAGCTTTACATTTAATTTGTTCTTAAACTTGTACAAAATTCCAGATCCTGACGATATTTTGGACTTTAGGTCCGTGATGTGTTTATCCCATGACAGATTATAATTAAGACACACTCCTAAATAACGCACGCTTTCTGATTCTTCTATCACATTACCATCAACATGTACGATCATATTTGTATCATTAATAGAAAGTTTTGGTCTAAATCTCACAATTTTAGTTTTGCTTGCATTCAAAACTAGTTTATTCACCCTTAGATATTCACATAAAATCGCAGCGTCATATTCTATTTGTGTTTGTAGTACTAAAGTATAATTATAATTATAAAGTAAGCATATGCCATCTGCAAACATGTATAATTTGCCTTTAAAATCTAATTTAGACAAGTCATCAATATATAATTTAAATAATAATGGCCCTAGTACACTACCTTGCGGAACACCACATATTACAACATGTTTATTGCTTTGACTCTGTCCAACCTGCACGAAATGCTGTCTATTTTTTAAATAGTCCTAAAACAATCGCTGTGTCTCTCGAGAAAATCCAAAAATTCCAAGTTTTCTTATCAATATATCATGATCAACTAGATCAAAAGCTTTTGACAAATCGTAAAACACTCCGGCGACACCTCTGTATCCTGCATCCAAACCACTACAAATACAATCAACAACATTAACAACTGCATCTCCAGTACCTGTACCCTTTCTAAACCCGTATTGCCTTTCAAAGACAATTTTATTCACATCGAGGTAAGCTGTGACTTGTTCAAATATCAGTTTCCCAAAAATCTTATCAATAACTGGCAATATTGAAATTGGTCGAAAATTATCAGCCGTTCGTGCATTAGAAAACTTGGGAATAGGACATATTTTGTGCACCTTTAATACGTCAGGATAAGACGATTCTTCAATCATTTTATTATAAATATTTGTAAGAACTTTTGCAATCAATGATTTCCTAGTTAACAACATTTTTGATGAAATTCTGTCATAGCCCGGGGACTTATTTAATTTCAAATAGTCCATAACCCTCTCAATTTGAAAATTATTCGTCCTTTCAAGATCAAAAACTGTCCTAACTGGTATCAAAGTTCTGAACATATTTTCGTCATCATCATTATAGCTTACTATTCTTCTTCGAACTCTCTGGACAACATCAGAGAAGTAATCATTAAGATGCGTTGCTATTTCAACGTCAGTTAATAAAACGTCTCCATTTGCCGTACACAGATTCATATTATTATTAAGAAATTCCCATAGCTTTCTTATATCTCCATTACATTTTTGGATATTGTTTGAAAAACATGTATTCATTCTATTTCTTTCACAAATTTTAATAATTTTACTAATTCTTTTTAAACGCTCATTCAATGATCTGCTCAATTTATTTTTCCTCCTCGACCTCAACAGTTTGTTTTTATAGTTTTTCAAAGATACCAGTGTTTCTGACAACCATGGACTTATAGCATGCCTTATATTTGTTACTTCATTCACTGTGCTACAACTATTCTGCTCGGCTTGCGATAAAATTTCAATAAGTTTTTTACAGTGATCTGTCGCATTGAGTTCATCCAATGACGTTCCCAATTTCTCATCTAAATAATATCCGAATTTACCATAATCTATTCTACATCTTCTTTTGAATAAAGTTTCTCCACTATATTCATACTTTAAATCACAGATAATTAAATTATGATCAGTAATTTTTGTTTGAATTGAAGAAATACTTATCAAATGTTTTAAATTACTATACACACAATCTATACATGAACCAGTTTCCGCTCTAGTAACTAATTTGTGACAAGAAAATATATAATATTCAGCGAATAAATCGTTCAGATTTCTGCTTTGTGTATTTGTCATTAGCAAATCTATATTGAAATCACCTACAAACAAGCATGGCGAATTACCAATATCAAACAACATCTGCTCAAGTTTATGGAAGAATATTTGCATAGTACATCTTTGCGATCTGTATAATGATGTAAAAATCAAAGGCTTATTGTTTATTTTAATATCTGGTAACAATACCATAATGTAATCCAGAAAATCTACACTACGCCGGCCTATTGTTTGGTATTTTACATTTTGTTTAATATACAAAGATGTACCTCCATAACAATTCATGGTAGTATGATTAAGTATGAAAGTACAATGCATTTTGTACATCTAGATAATGCATTATGTATGATTTTTATTTCAAAAATAGGTATGGAAATTCATAATAGCAGATGACATACTTCAGTTAATAAGAATAAAAATAAAATGAATTATTGAACGGTATGTAATCCGTTCAACAAAGTATGAATCATTTTATCTCCCGCACCACGCAGTTGTTAGGCCTGAACACAAAACCACGAAGGTTCGCGTTGTATTTAATGCGTCACGAAAGTCAAAATTAGGTTTTTCATTAAATGATGTTCTTTATACTGGTCCAAACCTGCAAACCAATCTAATGTCAACTCTTCTCAATTGGAGAAAGTATAAATATGTATTCAGTGGTGATATCCAAAAAATGTATAGACAGATTTTAGTTCATCCAAATGACGGAAAATTCCAAAGGATTCTTTTCTAAAAGGAACCCAACATTACTGTCAAAGACTTCCAACTAAAAACTATTACCTATTACCTTGCAATTAGCTTCAGACTCTGAAAAATAATTTCCAAATGTTTCTGTCATACTGCGTAAAGAGACGTATGTAGACGACATTTTTTCCGGCGGTTTTTCTGTTGAAGAAACTCAATTAAAACAATCCCAACTCATATCTACTCTTAAATCGGCAGGATTCCAGCTAAAGAAAATCACTGCAAACGATCCTCAATTATTAGTAAATCTATTAGAGGATGACATATATGACCCTGACTTCCTTCGTTTCTACGACTCTAGCTCTGCAAAAACTCTTCGAATTAAATGGAACGCTCATACCGATACATTTATTTACACTTTTGTTCGTACTCATAACTTGTCTAATGTAACGAAAAGAAATGTACTTTCCACGGTAGCTCAACTTTTCGATCCCGCTGGTTGGTTAGCTCCCATAGTAATAAAAGCTAAAATATTTATGCAACGCCTCTGGCTTGAAGGTCTCGATTGGGATGCCCTTCTAAGCCCAGAATTACTAAATAACTGGAATGAGTTTATGCGTGATCTATCTCACATCGGAAGCATCGAGATCCCACGTTGGATTCACTATACCCCAGACAATATAGTGCAAATTCATGGATTTGCAGACGCATCCAAATTTACTTATTGTGCATGCGTGTACATTCGATGTCAGACGCCAACAAACACATTTTCCAATCTATTCGTCGCAAAAACTAAAGTAGCGCCCATTCAAACGGTGTGCCTACCCAGATTGGAGCTCTGCGGAGCTGTGTTGCTTGCTAAGCTAGTTAACTTTGTAACTTCAAAATTTGAATTTAATACCTCTGACGTCATTTTATGGACAGATTCCTCTATAGTTCTGGGATGGCTGTCCAAACCACCATCATCATGGGAGACATATGTCGCCAATCGAACTTCCCAAATACATTCACTTACACCAACAGCAAAATGGCATCATGTCCAAACTCACGACAACCCAGCCGATATTGGTACCCGAGACTGTAAACCACAAGATCTCAAAAACAATTCAATGTGGTGCGAAGGACCAAAATGTCTAACTAACACTCCCATAACCTGTCCAAAATCAAATCCATTAGCTCCTCCAAAATCTAAGCATGAAATTCAAGTAATGCAAGTGACGACAGGAGAGGATAACATTTTGCAAAGGTTTTCTTCTTATGCAAAAGCTCTTCGTGTTCTAGCGTACGTATTTAGATTTTATAACAACAGCCTTCGCAATGTGACAAATAGGAAAAATTTCCTAAACCACAATCTTGTACAAATTGAAATTGAATTTGTAAAATACCGGCTAATAACAATGACTCAACAACAGTACTACCCAACTGAATATATCTCGCTCTCCAAATCCCAGGGAATCGCAACCAAAAGTTCATTAGCTCTACTTAATCCATTTATGGATTCTAATATGATTATGCGAGTAAATGGCCGTCTTTCAAATTATTCTCCCTGGAAATTCCCGACTTTACATCATTTTCTGGCTCATGCAGAATGCATTCTTATGTGTAGAATGGTACAAACCGAGTTCCACATAACTCGTTTAAAACTTCGAGTAAAAGGTGTAATACGGAAATGCAAAACATGTATTATTTTTAAACAAAAACCGTGCTTCCAAATCATGGCACCCCTCCCCCCAGAAAGATGTAATTTTACATCACCATTCCACACTACCGGCATTGATTTTGCTGGACCCTTCGAACTTAAAAGTTCTTCTTTACGGAATGTCCCAATTTTAAAAGGTTATGTCAGCGTGTTTGTTTGTTTCTCTACTAAAGCAATCCACCTCGAACCCTGTTCTGACTTATCATCAGCAGCATTTGAAGCCGCATTCTCACGTTTCGTCGGGAGGCGGGGGATTCCCCATAGGGTAGTTTCCGACAACGGCCGAAACTTCGTTGGTACTAGCAGACAATTAAATAGGGAATTTTCCCGATTTCTAAAATCTGCATCCGATGGTATATACCAAAAATACTCCGTTTACGGTTTCCAATGGAGTTTTATTCCCCCTCATGCACCACACATGGGCGGTCTCTGGGACCCTTCTCTTCGCTTTTGTAAAAAGTTTCTTCGTATGAACACCAACGAGAGGATAGCCGCTGTAAAAAAGCATAAGTATTGCTCTATTGTCTAGCAAAAAGCCATGTATTCCGAGCATGGCGATCATCAGACACTTGCAGAAAATGCAATAAATTTCACCACACACTTTTGCATTATCAACACCCCCGAATCAAGGCGCCCGCCAGAACTAGAATTAAGCCACAGTGCCGCATTGAATCTTCTCCACCAAAAAATGGAAAAACGTTGTCTAGGGAAGCTGCACCAACTGGGCCCAATCAGCGCATTATATCTGAGGCAATTAAGTCGCTTGCTGCAGTTCTATGCGTCACATCTTCTTTTGCACAAGTGCAAAGCCGGGGCCATGTCTAAACCCAATGGTGTAGACAATAATCATAAGTTTGTTTATACTAAATTTAATATATTATATTTCAAGATTTTTTGAATATTAAGAAAACGTAAATTTCCGGTGCAAATTTAATTTAAATGAATTCAATTTCTAAATTGAAGAAAGCGAGAAATCTTCCTACTTTAGGGGGGGTAATAATTAATTAAAACACGTCAGACCGAAGGGCATTCGTAAAAATTCAAACTGTCCTAAAGGTGTCACGAAGGATGTGTATTTCACTGAATCGTCATGCATGTACACATGAAAGAATCCGTTTTTCAAATCTAACTTAGTGAATATGGTCTTAGAAACAAGTTTATCCAACAAGTCATCAATTATTGGTATAGGGTAGTTATCCTTCGCCGTTGACTTATTCAGTACCCGAAAATCGACACACATTCGAAGATCACCCGTTTTCTTTTTAACTAGAACAATTGGTGACGCAAATTCCGATTCACTTGGCCTAATAAAACCCGCTTCCAAATAGTCGTCCAATAATAATTGTAATTTTTCCTTCTCCGCGTAAGACAATCGTCTTGGCGAGCAGTAAAATGGTTTCGCATCCGTAAGTGTCAAATTCATTTCAACTTTTAGCAAAGGTTCTTTGGGACGCTGCGGCATCAAATAATGTTCGCGAAATATAGTAACAAATTGTAACTTTGTATCATGACTCAATTCATCACATATGTTATAATCTAGCTTTTGAATTTCTTCTTCAACTTCAATTGACAAAATTGTTCTCTCAAAATCAGTAAATTCACATTCAGTTTTTAATATTTCATTACCCTTTACAGAGTTATCATTCTCAAGAATTTTCGAAACGTTATTCGTTTCTACAATCTCCAACAAATTATTTGCATTTGCACTATCATTTTTCATATTTTGACAAATTAATTTCAATCCACATGTTTGCAAAAAATCTCTACCTAAAACCGCTTCATAGCTCATAGACTCATCTGCCACAACGATTAGTTCAATAAAAACTTTTTTATTATTAAAAACAGTGTAACAAGAAATTTTTCCAAAAGTTTTCAATTTGCTTTTGTTTAAACCAAAAAATAAACGATCTTCATGATCTGCAAAACTTATATTTCCAAGGACACTTCTCTTTACAAAACTTATCGGGCTACCTGAGTCTAGGAGGCATTCTACGGAAATACGAAAAAAATTAGAGCTGTCATTACAAATATACAATTTAAATAATCTTACATAGTTATTAGTTTCTACCTTACGCTTAGGACACTCTGCCACCTTGTGTACACGGCTACCACACCCATAACACGCTCCAAACTCCCTCTTCGGTTTTACGCATTCTGCTGCAAAATGACCCATAGAGTTACAGTTGTAACAACGTACTGGCGGCCTTCCATTTGAAGGTTTTCCTAGCTCGACTTTGGCAAGCGCTTGTAGCATTTCAGCTGGTGTTTTAAAACGTTGTATGCACGCCTGCACCCTTAGCTGCATATCAGGAATACCAGCTATTATGTATTCAACCAGTTCGTCCTTATCCACCACTAAATCAGATGCGAGAATAATTTTGTCGTTGTAATAGTTGACAAATTTTTCGCCAAGCTTCCATTTGCGATTTTCAAATTTCTTTCTTAACGCCAGTTTGCTTTCTTTTTGTCCAAATATGTTTCCCATTTCACACAGAATTTCATCCAGAGCTACCTCGAAAATATTTGGTTTTGAATACAACCACTGCTGTGCCGTACCTCGTATTTTGTTTAATACAAGCATATGCATGGTGTTGTCGTCAAGTTCATAAACATTCTTTATGCTCTTCAGTTGTGTCAACCATATATTAAAACCATCGCTACCATTGTACTCTGGCAACATTTCCTTTGCAACATTAAAAAATGGTGAAATACTTGCTTCTTCACGATTGCTGCGGTTGATGCTGGTTGTCCCCATATGATGTTGATGAGCATTTAGTTCCTTCTCTTTTTCTAGCAACATTATTTTCAGTTTCAAATATTCCACTTCTTTTTCTATTCTGCTCAACGGTGGATCGCCTCTCGCTGCTGTAGGAATATCGTTCAGACGCGCAGCCATCGCTGCTTTGGTGCCATGCGTAGGCATACCCAAATTGTTCAGCCACTCTTTTAACTGCATTGCTGTATAATCGTCGGCGCACACTGCATCAACCGTTACTTTTGCGTCGTCAATCATTTTCGTTCACTTTTTGTACACCAACTCAATCTTTATTATGTGTTTTTATCTTTTTTTTGCTATCTTTTTTTTTTTAATTTGGTAGTCTATAAGCGTTTTGTTAAATTTTTACTTATTCTGCTCAAAGTTCTTTGCAGGATGGTGGAAAAAAAAAACAACAACATTTTGGGCTTTCTTATCCCACTTCTGAAGATTTTAGGGGGGGTAATAATTAATTAAAACACGTCCGCTTTGTTTCGCAACTCACAAAAGACTGCTGTATTTCAAATATATCATAAAGCTTGTCATATTACATGGTTGGTTTTAAAGTATCTAATCAGTGTTACATTAATAGGAGTTTTAAATAGATCGCATATAGTGTTGCATTATCATAAGTGTTATAAATTACAGATATCTTAAACTAGGTCTATATGCTATATATTATGGGTATCTTAAGTTAGTATAATACAATATAGTACAAACATCTACTACACTACCTTCAACCTTTTGCGCTAGAGTGGAAAAAATCACTCCACAATAACGCTCATCAGGAATCGTCTGAAGCTGTCACCAAAAGCTTGTCCTCGTAACGTCTCTTCATCCGCATCGTTAATCAACATCGCTTAAACGCCGAGCTGAACATTGCAGACATTAACCTCACCCCCGTAAGCCTACATACAGTCCACTCTAATTTAGAATTACAGCTCTCCAAAAGCAAAGCTGCAACGCTCTCAGAAGACACTTTCCCCCTACCGAATTACGTGTACAATATTATTGAACCGCTATTTTATGGGAACGTAACAATAGATATTTGAATCTTAAATCTAGTTGTCGACGAATATATATTTTCCTCATGGTTTTTAGCTGCTTACTTTTGTTAGGTAGGATTAATCGGCAGGGATTAACTTAGGAACCAAATGCTTGTGGTTAAGTGTTCGCATGGTGCAGTTTAGGAGTCGTTTGAATTTTGAACGTTAAGCGCAATTTTCGTGCACATGGTCTCACAGCAATATTAGCGAAAAAGATGTGAGTCACTACATGTCTCTGCATAGGTTAAACTATGTGAGAAAATAAAACAAACCCCGAAGGTACTACTTGAGTAATGAGGCCAATGCCAGAACACATGGTGGGTCAGTAGTACTAAAAGAAGTTGACCTGGCCGATGTAACGTCATTCGTACAGCGATTTTCGTGAATGATGAGGCCAAGGCCCAAACACGTGATAGGTGAACCAACAGTTCCCATGAGGGTTTTTAACTATATGTTACTCTTAATAGAGCAAATGATGTGAGTGCTGAGGACAAGACCAGGACAAGTGAGATGACAATAAATAACATCCCGCTAGTACAATATTTTGGAATATAACGTAGTTTCCATAATGGAGAATCCAATGCAGAATACGTGACAAGCTGGACTGTGTGTGGTCTCAGGCGGAATATGTCAAAGTATTGAGATGTCTCAGGATGCAGATGCTTAGAATTGTGTGGTATAGAAAAAAGAGAGGAAACTAAAACTTAGAAAAAACACTAATCGTATTAACCCGATAGTTGTTTTTTATGCAAAGTCGTTTTTCCGGAGTCTGAAAAGTAGAGAGGTATTTTCATGTCCTTCTATATATTAAAGTTCCTCATGTACTAGAGAGCAGCCGTAATGTCGCGTAACACCTTTGATTGTACCCTTCGAGTATTATACACCTTACTGCAGCTTGTATTGCCCCAGTTGAGCACCATAGGACCAGATGGGTTTAATTATTCCGGTATAGATCAAGACCTTACTATCTATTCTAAGTCCAGAGTGCTTATTAGGCAGTAAGTGATGTTGAATAATTTTCAAGTTCATCCATATCTTGTTGGCCTCAATGTGCCATGTGCTCCGAGCATGTCGATCATCAGACACTTGCAGAAAATGCAATAAACTTCACCACACACTTTTGCATTATCAACACCCCCGAATCAAGGCGCCCGCCAGAACTAGAATTAAGCCAGAGTGCCGCATTGAATCTTCTCCACCAAAAAATGGAAAAACGTTGTCTAGGGAAGCTGCACCAACTGGGCCCAATCAGCGCATTATATCTGAGGCAATTAAGTCGCTTGCTGCAGTTCTATGCGTCACATCTTCTTTTGCACAAGTGCAAAGCCGGGGCCATGTCTAAACTTAATGGTGTAGACAATAATCATAAGTTTGTTTATACTAAATTTAATATATTATATTCCAAGATTTTTTGAATATTATGAAAACGTAAATTTCCGTCGCAAATTTAATTTAAATGAATTCAATTTCTAAATTGTACGTACTATTATTTATTGTGAATTTTTTGCTATAATTCTAATTGTTAACATAACTCTCCTAATATTACTATTGTGAATTCCAAAACTAATTTCGGAGAAAATGTTAAGCATAAAAATAAGAAAACCGATGTTATGTTTTAAGTGCAACGGATGTAAAGAATCACTTATAATTTGTAACCCGAACGGTGAGCTACACCTAATTAAACTTAATTTGAATTCCCACTAATTCAAGTTGTTTTTTATCTCCAATTACTATCGGAGCGAGAAATCTTCCTACCTTCAACCTTTTGCGCTAGAGTGGAAAAAATCACTCCACGATAACGCTCATCAGGAATCGTCTGAAGCTGTCACCGAAAGCTTGTCCCCGTAACGTCTCTTCATCCGCACCGTCAATCAACATCGCTTAAACGCCGAGCTGAACATTGCAGACATTAACCTCACCCCCGTAAGCCTACATACAGTCCACTCTAATTTAGAATTACAGCTCTCCAAAAGCATAGCTGCAACGCTCTTAGAAGACACTTTGGTTTTAGGCGGATACCATTCAAAGTTTATTAGAGTGTTTGCCCCCTTAATAATTACATAGTTCGTAATTTCTGGAAATCTCTAATACTAGTACTACATTCACATAATTTCTTTTTCAAAGCTGTTTCGGCCTCTGACAGATCGTAAGTCACCGAACCCGCCATTTTGTTTCAAATTTTACCCTGCCGAATGGTCCCGAAAACTAATACGAAGATTTAAAACCCAGAACATGAAATTCAACTTCATGCGGTTTGTGATGCTTCTGAGAAGGCATATGTGGCCTGCTTACTAAAACTGCTGTCGGTGATATCAGGTACATTTGCTAGACTAATTGTAGCCTATCAAACTCAAGACATTGTTTAGTTTGGAGATCCGCATTGCAACTCTATTAGTAATGTCGTATCTCTTCGTAAAGAATTGAGAATCGACACCATTTACACATGTTATTGGTCAAACTCTACAATTGGTTTGTCGTGGCTTCTGAAGCCTCCGTGCCATTGGCCCATCTCTGTCTCAAACAGGGGCTCTCTTATAGCAGATGGAATCGGTATTGATGATTGCCATCACATCGTTTCCTATGACAAACCGCACATAATGCAATTCATGGGATTTTAACACAATATCTAATATTAAGCATACCACTTGGTTATGTTATCCCTATCTCGAGTGGCCTAAATCGAATTTTAAAGTATTGACCACCTCCAGTTCGTTTGTACTAGGTATCCGAGTCCGTGGATATCTTGGTCCATTTTGTAGGTTTACCATGACCTATTACGGTCCTGCTTTTGAACAAAATGATATTAGTTTGGTGAAAGGTCGCTGGGTAATTCTTTGCCAGCATCGTCTATACTCGTATATAAATTCGCATGTATGAAAAGAACCTTATTATAAACTTCAATCATTTTGTTGACTCGAACAGTTATATGATAGTGAAAGGTATATTGGAGCTGTCACCTGTTCTAACGTATGAAGAAAGATTCCCCAAAAATTTTTTTTGTCTATTTCGCCGTATACAGGTAAATGTTGTCGAGTAATAAACAAAATCAAGTAATCTTGAAGCTTCATGGCATTCTTTTTCACATTGGCCCCATAAAAATGTTTCCTGATAATGGAATAACATTTGTTGAAGCTCCTAATGTTTTTGGTGAAGACCAAGCACTGACGTAAAACGTCAGTTAATGTCTGCAGATGCCTTCCATCTGATGAACATTTCATCTCCCTTGGCATTCAGGAAACCGAGGTCAAAAGTCACAAGCAGACCACAAAAAGATGTTTCATGTTCACAAACTTACTTTTGGCTCAGCCTTGTTGTCACCTCACGAACTCGATACCTCCATCGGGTCACTTAGTTACGTGAGCAAGTAACAGAAACTCAAACTCCTTCAACAGGCCCTGCAATGAAGAATACTTGTTGAAGTCCACAAATGTACAAAATCTTTGCCATTATGTACGAAACACAATGTCACTTAAATGATCGACTCTGGATTGGTTGCAGCAATCGAACAATACGGCCTAATGACACCTTCAGACCATAATGCGCACCAAGAGGTCACTTTTTCCGGAAGCAATGGCTTCTCCATTATTATTTCTGGGTTCTCCGAGCACCATATGCGCCAATATTGCTTGTTGACGTAACCACCGAGTGAGAAATGATTTTCATCGCTGAAAAAACTTTGTTCGATTGAAAGCTCACATTTGAATCACCAGCTTTGTAGAAAGTTTTAACTAATTTTACGCGTTCTTCGGTTTTTAAATGATCCACATTCGTAAATGGCAAAACTTTCATTAAATAAATAATGACAGCTGACAGCCTTGCTAGAACGGCGGTTTGGAAACCACTAAATTGATAACCCCATATATGCATTGAGTTTACCCAAAAGGTAAAATATACCTATAGAGCTGAAACAAGAAAATAAATTATAAAATGAAGAAAAAAATTAACTTGATAACTCGATTTCATTAAACCCGGTTTATATGTATAATTATTTTATTCACGAGTCTCATTAGGGTGGACAATATCAGGAAACATCCAAAAAACATGTACCAGCAATAACAGTGATTCTTTCGGAGTTAGTGCGATTCTGGGAATGGAGAATGACATCGATGACGAAGTGAAAAATATAATTAAATGTGTGACAAATATGAATACTGAGGTTGGATATATTACATCGATTCCTTTAAACAAAATAATATCCCTAGTAAACAAGCTGTAGCGAAGTTTCTCAATTTGGAAAAGAAGTTTTTCGCAACTGAGTTTTGAGCAATTGAGGCAAAAGTACTCGAAATTTATAAATTCAAATTGAATTTCATTATCTAGAACACATGATAGCAACTGACGACCACAATAAAGGGTTATTCTATTTGCCACATTAACCCTTGTGGCGAAAATCCAGTGCGATTACAAAATTAAGGCTTGTTTTTGGTGCATCATTGAAAACAACAAATGGCTTAAGTCGGAATGGCATAACCTAAATACGATTTAATTAATATGCGGATAGTGTAGCGAAATGTAAACAGATTTATTATGATACAACACATTTAAATAAATTCGGGTTTCATCTGAGGAAATAGCTTTATAATTACACGGAAGATCGTAATATGTTTGAAGGCTTCAGCATTAATAGCATGGTTACCTGCACCCGAAGAGGAATGGTTTAAATATTATAGCTCATTCGCAGAACTATGTTTAATAAAAACTTAATTCTTATTAAATTGTACTGTATTTGGTACAATTAAATGAAAAATATGAAATTGGGAATATATGAATTAAATTTAAATTGAAGTTATCTGTCGGCGTTTTTTACAAAATGAGAAATTTATAACGCCAAAGTCAGCAGCAAACACAGAGCAAAGTTTGTGCGATAAGCCAATTTCTGGACGGGAATGACACTTTAAGCGTTAGAGTAAGATTACGAAACTCTAACTTACCTTATGGAATGAAACATCCAACAATTTAACCTTATTACTAGCCCTATATGTACAGAGAACAAGTCTGCATTAAGATATTAGCCCGATCATGGGTTTAAATGGCATTGGAAAAAATTTTATTTATTTTAATTTCTTGAACGAAGATCTCACAAATTTCATTAAAAGGGACATTAATTTAACGCTTACTTAAAAAAAAAAACAAGATGCTCAATGGCATTCCATTCTCTCGAAGGCCCCTCATTTCGGAAAGATTTTGGAAGTTGGTGTGAGAAGTCAAATATCCCCAAAAAGTGTAATTGGAAATACAATTTGATTTTCCTGGATGTCAACACTTCTCTATCAAATAGAGACATTCTTATGTTCGCGGACACCTTACGATATTGCTTATGGCAGAGACATGATAACTTACGGCACAGATCTTGACAGAACCCGCTTAACTGTCCCAAAACTCGTATGCAACGAGAAATTGGGGATTCTAAATCCCTTAAAATTGATGCCCAAAATAAGATATGCTTTCTAACAAAGCCAGAAATATTAAAACTTAATGACTACTACTTGTACTTGTACATGTTGACAACAATTTTGTGGTTCAAGGAAATGTACCATTGCTGAATATATAGCCATCGTACCTTTATAGACTGATTCCTATGCCAATAAGTTAGGAAATTGTAAAAGTGGCAGCGAAGATTTCCTTACCACAGTTTATTTATAGTTTTGAGTTAGATGCCTATCTGCTTAATGACACAGACAACATATAATCTATGCCATCAAGAAATGACTCAATATGCTTCTGACGGTGGTCAGCGATGAAAACACGCTAATGAAGAGTCCTGTCAAGTTTCTGCATTAAAACCTAACAACAAATATAACCACATGTTTGACGAAATGAGAACATTGTTGTTTCGAATTCAGTTAGAGAATAAGAACGAATGGCTCTTCAATACTTTTGGAAGTAGGATGCACCGCCCGTATCAATGGCGATTTGATAATTTGAAAGAAAATATTAAGTAACATTAGATTCATTCACTGCGTTTGAAGTTGTGTGAGCTTACCTATACGTACCTAATAATTGCGTTGGTGCAAAAGTGTACGGAATGCATTTAGAGACGTGGTTCTTATTAATTTATGCTCCACTAATTCGGTGCATATTAAACGAAGCAAAATTTTAACTTACTGAAATTACTTATTATAACTTATTGCTTTCAGGTTAGAAATTTTACAGAAGCAACCGTTTTTTGCTAAATTAGCTAATTTGTATGTTTGTATTAGAGTTGTACGGAACTGTGGAAACGGACTGGCGGACCGGTTTCTTCAAGAACCTAAAAGCGAATCTGGAAGACCGGTTCCCTTAAAACCGACCGGGTTTAGAATCGTATTCGTGAGACCAGGTTTTATCACATTTGCTGATACCTGGACGCCTCAGTATGGTACAAAAGTCTTTATCGCGTTAACTGGTGCTATGACGTGATGGGCCTACTCACCCCTACACTTCAAAGTAGACACAGAAAACGGCAAACAACACTGGAACCGATACAGGAAACAATACGGACACGACGACGGACAAGAAGGAGACTGTGACAGCAATTCAACCTCTTCCAAGACTAGGAATTTGTCTGAGACCTCGGCCTCGAAGCTCTCAGAATTCTTGAGAGATCTAGCAATGTCAATCCGAGTACACAGACGGCAAAGCAGAGGGAATCTCTGAAATGGGCACGAGGCATTTCTGCCTGCCGCCGCCGGCTGTGAAGTTGGCCGAGAAAAGGCTGCGATCGGCTGCTGAAGTGCCGGTATCCAAAATGTCCAAAGTGATCAGTGGTACCGCTGGTCCCAGGTCCTTTGCTAAGGTTGTCAGGGACAGCCTGGTGCTGGCGGTCATCAACAGGGGTGATGTGGACGGCACTATTCCCAGGGGCAAGAGGAGTCACGTTGAAAACGCTCTGTCTTCTGTGTACTACCGAGTCCTCAAGGAAATGTCTGGTCCAACTCCTTTTTGTAGCGATGCAGACTGGTTCCTGGATCGATCTAAGCTCATCGCCATTGAGGACAAGCGCTCTGTTGAGTGCTATCGTGCAGCTCTGAAGAAGGTGGGAGAGGTGCCGCTCTGGATGTCGTCAACAAAGAGGACGTCTAGGCTCGACCCAGGGCATATGCATGGATCCCGACGATCCCTAAGGATAAGAGATCCATAATTCGTAGGTTCAGGGAGTGTGGCCCCAACCTTGGAACTCACATCTGGGATGTTGATCGATTGGATGAGGACGATGGGACTTGCGGTATTTATTCTAAATGCCGAGTCCCTCCTGTGACTCGTCGTATCCAAGGGCCTATTGCCTTTTGGATTCAGACATAACCACCTGAAAGTCTACAATAGTGACAAGCGATGTGAACCAACAGATACCGCTTCGGATAACATGAAGGAGAAAGTGGCAAGTGGCAGATGTGCGTCAGGAAGGGACTAGCGTCTCGTTCTATTCTGATGCACTCGGATTTGTGGACGGGCTCTTCATCACAAATCCGAACGAGAAAATTTGTGAGGAGGAGCTTCTCGCAGACTCATAGGAGAATATGAATGTGACGGTGGTAAAGATATCTGATGGTACTTCAGATGAGATTAACCTCCCCCCACTCTAAATCTGCATCCGCATCTCTGATACACCTCCTGGCGCAAGGAGGTATAGATACTGTCCGTATTCAGGAACCTTGGATGAACGGCGGCAAGGTCTGTGGGTTAAGGAATCCTGATTTTAAGTTACTCTTAAGTACAGGTGAAGGTGCATACATATCCTGCCTACTTCTGGGGTGTAATCTTAATATTTTCTTCCTTTCTTGAAGTAGCGAATATATGACAGTGGCTACCCTGGAACACGACAATTCCCAAATTTGCCTGGCTTCGGAAACCTGATTTTGGGCAGTGATATCAATGCGCACCATCAAATCTGGGATAATACCGATATCAACGACTGGGGTGAGTCACTTATTGAGTATTGTAAGCACTGATCGAAAAATTTGTAATAAGAGGATGAATCCACATTCATCACCAAAAATAGGCAATAGGATGTTACCCATATTTTTGAGGAACTGGCTGATAGGGTTGGAGAATGATAAGTTTTGGATAATTATAGCTTTCCAGATCACCGTTATATCAGCTTCTGTTTAAGTAGACTGGAAAGGGTAAAAAGGACTGTTTTTCCACTGAATGTCAGGAAAGCAAGCATGAACAAGTATAGGGCGGCATTTAACAGGAACTTTTCAAGAATACCTGACATTAATGCATGGAATATCAAGAACATTGAGCGGTCTGTGGGACAAGCCACAAACGCTTTGAATGACGCGCTATAGGCCTCATGCCCAAAGGTAAATCCAATGGTAAGCAACGACCTTGATGGTGCTCGTTGGAACTTGTAGATTTCAGGAAATGCTGTTGAAAATTCTTCAACAAGGCTAAGTCACATGAGCTTCACAGGCTGGGAAAACTACAAAGAAAAACTTAAGTAATATAAGAGTGCACTGACGAAGGCTAAGAGGAAGTCCTAGAATAAATTCTGCAACAAAGTTGAAGACACTTCCGAAGCCGCAAGTCTAAGAAAAATACTCGTCTCCACACCGTGCATAGTAGGTTATCTCAATAAACTGCAGGGTGATTGGACAACATCCAGTGAAGAATTACTGAAGTTACTCCTGGACATTCAATTTCATGGTAATTCCTGAAGTGGAACTATCGCGGACAACACTGCGTCAAATCAACCATCAGCAGTTCCCAAAGGAGTAGTAACCAAACCCAAAATAGCGTGCGCAATTAGAAGCTTTGAACTCTTCAAGCCATTTGAACTGGACATGATTTCACTGGGTGAACTGCAAGCGGTGGCTGATACGCTGGTTCAATGGTTGGTATATCGGCTGTACCGACCTAACGTATATCTCTGATATGTGGAGGTAGGCCATGGTGTTCTCTATTCCCAAAGCCGGGAAAACCTCGCATACGGGACCAAAAGATTTTAGACCTATCAGCCTGCCATCGTTTCTCTTCAAAACACTGAATAGACTTTGGTAGCCTTTCCAGATATAGAATGGACGTTTCATAATGTTTCTCCCGATGCGATAGTCGCAGCACTATTAAACCTGGGAAGTAGGCATCAGTATTAGGAGGCTAGTGTACAATCTTTTTGCGAAGAGACGTATCAGGGCTAAATTAGGATCGTCGGACCTGAACAGATTTGTCAGCAGGGGAACACCATAAGGTGGTGTTCTATCCTCCCTACTAACAGTAATCTGTTGTCTTTAGAGGAGTCGCATACGCAGACGATGTGGCAATAGCAGTTAGAAGGAAGTTTTTGGGAACACTCAGAGACATCCTTTAACGAGCCCTTCTCATTGCATCGAAGTGATGCGGGAAAACGGTCTAGGAGTAAATCCGAACAAGACCGAAGTGGTTCTGTTCACCAGGAGGTATAAGAAATTCCTTTCGTGGACTGTGCAAAACACATTGGTGTAATATTGAACAAGAAGCTGAATTTCAAACTCAACATTCATTATCAGGTCTAAAGTTTGGTCATCAAGGAAGTGGCAGAATCGCTAAGGTATAACGTCCTCACCACGGTGGGGATTAACATATTCTCTGACAGTCAATCTGCCATTAAATCCCTGGATTCCTTCTTCCTGAACTCATCATCAGTACTGAAATGCCGCAGATCCCTTTACGGGATGGCTTATTATTTTAGCATTAACTTTATGTGGGTGCCGGGGACACACACTTGTCCACAGGGACACACCAGGGAGCTGCAGAGACTAGAGGCAACCTTACAGACTCCAGCTGAGTTGGAGTCAGTGGGCATGCCTCTAGCCACTTGAAAGCTCCTACTGCGAGATAGAGCATATTTAGCAGCAGATGGCAGATGGGCGTCTGTCCGAGGCTGTACTCAATCCAGACAGACGTGGTCTCGCCTAGATCTGAAGCCTGACCTGACCGTCTCATTGATTATATCATTAATTCGGATATGCTAATATTTGTGTAGTGCTCATTATCGGACATCAGTTTCATATCATCGTTGTCTAATATTGTCGGGTTTATAATATCGCCAAAGTTCGCCAAAGTTATTGACAAGATCAAATTTTGTAAATCTATTATGACAATCCTATTTCTGGCTAGTAAAAACTCAAAAAGACTGCCAGTATCCATTTGTTCCTTCTTGGTGTTAATCAAAATTGTGTTTATTTGCATTCTCTGGTTTAGACTAAGATTTTCAAAATCATCAGCATCTGGAGTACCGGCAACGATCTTCAATGCAGTGCCTATGAAGTTTAAACTCCTGGTATGTCTGTGATGAATATTGGTGGTCGATAGGAGCGTTTCCTTGTGTTTCACATCAGCATTCAAAATTTTCCTTACTTGCGATTGTGGAAACATGGCAGTTAGGTGTTGGGTTTCGTCCATAATTTCGTAGTAAACACTGGGATTAGTCGAATGTCTGCGGTACCCGTAGTCCGTTCAGATCAAAACGTCACCGTCTATTATAGGAATATAATCTGAATGCGAGAAAAAATCCTCTCAAGTTGTCCTTATAGACCACTCTCACCTTTATAAGAACAGTTGTTCCCGTATCGGCCTCTATTATGCCCTCTTCGTATAAGGAACTTAACTTATTCCACAATCTTTTATTTTTTTCACGTTGACCTTTTCTCCTACATCAAAAACCTTATTTTGCCTGTTCTTGTTCAAATGTTGCAATTGTCTGGTCTGAGCACTGATAACATGATCCTTTATCTTTGTCCGGAATTCGGTTGGCGTTGAATGTACCACATCTATGGGTTTTTGTTCGTCACAGAATGGATAGTTCTATTATATTCGATAGTTGCTTGCAATATTAGGTCATCAATTTTCCTCGAAAACTTTAAACATCTTGATATTTTAGTTAAAGTACTATGGAACCGCTCGACTTGACCATTCGAAGTACTATGTAGGGGTGGAGAATTTATAATTTGGACATTAAACTGATTATTCAATATCGATTTTATAGTCTCAAAATTGAGAGATTTTTCATTGTCACAGGAAATAACTTTTGTCCGGGGAAAAATATTCATCAACTGTAAAATTGGCAGTTTTAAATCCACGATCGTTCGTGACTGTATCGGTGGCACTACAGCTAGCTTTGAAAACTTATCAACGCAGGTTAGAAAAAATTTTCGATCGATGTGGAGAATCTCGCCAACATAAGAAGGTATCATAGTTTCGCCGATTATATGCCGTTCCGGATGCTGTCGATATTTTGATTTCGAACACGTCTTACAATTTGCAACCACTTCAGAGATCAACTTCGACATCTTCGGAAAATAATAATCCAGCAATATTTGTTTCACATTTTTATGTGCTGCCCTATACGCGCTTATGTTCCGTTGCCACTATTTCCCTCTGCTCATTCTTGTCGAAAATGTCCAAAACAAGTTTCGCAGAAAAGCGAAATTTTGTTGATGGAAACAGTTCGATTAGTCTGTGTTGAATGCGGGCAAAGATTGGCAGTTCACAATGAATAACATTTACTACATCTTTGTCCATCAAATCCTCCTTATCAGAGAACTGAACAATATGCCTAGTTTTATTCCCAAAAATTATAAATGTGCGAATAGAATGGTATTCAGCTTCTTCAAGAATAATTTGATTCCCGACACAGTTTACCGGTTTATCGGTGGTATCCACCGACTCTTCACTGTGGACTGTCGCAATATCGGAGCATAGTTCATGTTCCGTCACATAATGCGTCATAATTCCGTCGGGATAATGCGTCAGCAACATGATTTTCCTTTCCAGGCTTATAAAATGAATTAGCATTATGCTCATCGATAAATGCTTTCCAGCGTTTTATATCAGCGTTGGGGTTTCGGCCTGAGACTGCAAATGTTTGCGGTTGATGGTTTGTGAAACTATTGAGAGTCTTTACACCGTAAGGGTAGTGTTGAAGGGTTTTCAATGCCCAAACAATTGCCAAAAGTTCCCTCTCATTTAGAGCGAAATTCAATTCCTTATGCGACAATACTATAGAAATTATTGTTATCGGTCTTCCGTTTTATGACAAAACAGCGCCAAGACCATGCGACGAAGAATCAGTCGTAAGATCAAATGGGGTTTTGAAGTCTGGGTACATTAACATGACATCCTCTGATATTAAAATTTGTTTTAATTTATGGAATACTTGCAGTTGTTGTTGTTGAAGTTCAATTGTAATTCTCTTAGACCGCGCGGCGCGTATTTTCCCGTTCTCTCCTTTAAGAATATCGGTTAGTGATTTTGCCAGGCTCGCATAGTCTTTTACAAAACACAGGTAATAACTGGGTAAACCCAAAAATAATCGTATCCCGAGCAACGAAGTAGGTTCAGGGTAGTTCTTTATTGCATCAACTTTAGAGGGCGATGTCTTAACACCTCTGACCTCTGATTTAAAAAAAAAAAAATGATTTTTCAATAGCTACCCTCATGTTTGCCTTATATAGGCTTTCAAGAACCCAGTCAATGTGCTTGATACGTTTCTCTTTGGTTTCAGGAAATATTATAACGTCATTGACGTTAACATTGCACATCTTTCCAATCTGTTTCCTGAGAACATCGTTTATTGCTCTTTGGAACATGAAAATGCTATTTTCTCTCTGTCTCTTTCTGCGAGTTCATTCTGGTGAAATCCGGATTTTAAGTCTAGAGTCGTTAAATTTGATTATATAATCATTATGTTACATTTATCAACCGTTGTCCTTTCATTGAGCTTCCGAAAGTCTATTACTAGACGTTTCTTCTTATTGTCCAATTCATCGACACCTTTTTTGTCAACAACCCAGACTGGGCTATTGAAAGGGGACCTAGAAGGTCGAATAATTCCATTAGCCAATCGCTCCTTCATTTCAGAATTAACGAAATCAGCTACACCCATCGGATATGGGTACAGTTTTGAATATATGGGTTCATCATCATCCATGCGAATGGTAGCGATAATATTTGTATTGTAAGGCAATGCTTCATTAGAATCAGCAAATGCCTTTATTCTACTTTTCATCATTCTCCTAAAGACTCCCATCACCGAGGGGGGAACATAAATCTTATCAATCTGAATAAAATTCACATCCTTACATTTTAAAAAATGCATCTTCTCCATTCCGGAATCATAACAAAGTGTTACGTTTCCTAAATTAATTTTCGCGTTTATCCGATTAAGCAAATCTAGGCCTATAATTCCGCCAAAAGTAGCAAAGATTTCAGAATAAAGAACGTTGCATTCTCTCCAAATAAATTAACAAAGAATTTTTTTAACTTTCTCTTGACTATGGATAGAGTGGACCATAAAAGATGTATTTACAGGCATTATGTTTTCCAGTTTTCGTAATGGTTCGTTTTTATTGGCGAAAGCTGTCGCAGACACATAACGCTCGTGATTTTCCTCAACTTCTTATGCTGAAAGATTCAAAAAGTACGTCGCATAAAGGTTTCTTAGGGCCGGAAATAGAAATGCGAAGTGCATCCTGTCTATATTTACTGTTGATTGTTGATGCCGTTTGTCTCCACGACGCATAACTTTATATTTTCCCTCAAATTCAGGCAATGATTTAACAACATCTAATGTTTCGTTACTCGTTACAGAATTTAATGCTAGCTTCTTCGTATGTTTTTATTTCTGTATTCCTTGTTGAAAGGAATTTCCTATTAAATTCAACTTTCTGCGATTGTACTGCACTTTTACGTACAATCGTACACGTACCGCACTTTCAAGTATTCTGGATATTTCCTTCGCGTTCATTTGTCTATACTTCATTTTTAATCCGTCAAGGCATTCACTCAAATTCTCTGAACTCATATGTTTAACAAAACAATTTTTCATTTATTCAGCTAAAGGATAGATTAAAAACTATCTCCTTCGTTTCAATGGTGTTGGGAAAGGTCCTTTGTAGAGTTGATTCTCCTTTTTGGCGCCAATTAACTGATTGTGTTTCGTTTCGTGAGTTTGTTGGAACTAAACAAAGTATTATTACAAAATTTCCTCTAAACATAGTGCACTTAATTAACTTAAAGAATATTTTGTCGATGCAGCAAACACGTCCACCGGTTTCGTTGCCCGTGGTGTGGAACTCAACATCTGCAGCCAAATTCCCACGATCACCACCAAACAACTTCGCTAGTTGGTTGTGTGGAATTCAACACCGGCCAGCAAATTCATGCGATCAGCATAATCATTTTCGTAACGTTGGTCAACATGCTGATTGTGTCTGTCCAACGTTCACTTATATGACGTTAAGCAGCGATAAACTCCTAAAGTTCTACGTTGGGAAAAGAAAGCTAGAGGACAAAATTATGCTCTTGACACGTTGAAAGCAAGCGAATTGCACTTCAGAGTCAAATAATTCGTCTATACGTTCACATCTTCTTTGGACCGAGCCATTATTAACATTTCCAATCCTAACCATAAAACGGCTCCTCGTTTCTTTATCTTCTGAAAGCTTTGCAGCGAAATACACGTAATTTCGAATAATTAAATTTTTTTATGGTAAATTACATCATTTTAAATTAATTGTTTTCATCGAGATATCTTCTACGTTCTGTTAAAGCAGTTTCACTCCACAGGTTTCGTGGCGATTTGGAACAAACTAGTACACTAGTACACAGCTGATATTACCAACCAATGTGCGATTGAAACGCTGAGCAAATACAATTTGTAAGTATTGGCATCATGAATTCGGATACCTTTCCTTGTAATCAATTCTTGGCTTTATTAGCGATTATTCTCAACATTCATCCACTGTAATCATGGCTGTTGGAACGTTATATAAAGCGGTCGACATTGTTTCAAATTCAAGGAAGCATAGCAAAATTTTATGATTTTTTCTCAGCAGACAAATATGTGCGCAATAGCTATAATCATCAATGAAACTTAAGAAATATTTATAGCCATTTAAAGTTGGCGGATGAAACGGGCCACCGACTATATTACGAGCTCCCTCAAATGGAAATCAGGATTGTCTACTTTAAAAATGTATATTGCACTTTCCAATGAGAGAAATATTTTCCAATCTATGAGTACTTCATTGTCCTTTCTAAAAAAAGTCGCATTGTCAACAAATTTGATTCGAATTCCATTTTCTTTAGCATGGACAATTTTAAGAGTATGTCTACTGAGTGCTGACGTGTTTTGATTCAGGTCCACTTAATAATATTTTAAAATAGTTATAAACGGCGCACTTAAAGATTCTTGTCGATCGAGAACATTAACCACATACAAACCGACATAACAAGAATTTTTTTATTAATCTGTTAATCTAAACAACATAAAACAAAAATTAGCATTAAACTGTTTCTAGTTTCTAATTTGTTCAAAACACAACATATAAAACAGGAACCTCAGAAAACAAATATCTGTCATCACCAATGCCCAAAAGAGCGCTTCGCCGATATATTCTCGCAACAAATCTCCAAAAAAAAAAAAAAAAAAAAATGTCTACTAATAGAGCGGTAATATGCAAAACAAAATGCAATAACGGTGCAGAAGATTGTTGTGAGTTATAATTCTAACTCACATCGTAGATCCTGTTTTTCGTTTATATATTATATTATGTATATTATGTTTTGTATATAACAACAAATGTTGTTTATGTATGTAATAATAAATATTGGTGATACCATTAGTGTTCGTTGACCCACAGCAATTACCAATAAGTGCAACACGAGCTGCTTATTGTTCTAGTTGTGCTTATGCTGATTAATGTGGAATTGTGAGTTTTGTGTTTAGCAAATCTGGGTGATTGAACTGTGAGTGCACAATCACATTAAGTTCTTACCGATTCAGCTTCCGCTTGATCAGCAAGAATTGCTTTATGGGTTTCGGTCACACATGGCATAGCCAAATAGAGTTCAAGGTAGGTTAAGATTGTGAAGTCAGTCAATGCATCAAAGGAAACAGGAACGCTTCCCAGTGTTTGGTTCTTTCCCCTGAAGGTATACGAATTGTTTTTTTTTTTTTTGTTCCAGGTAAACTACCATAAGTGCTCTTGAGCATTGAATCAAGTGCGCGAATTATCAAAATACGCAAGCGGTATCACATCAGAGGTGATACGCGTCATAAACCCACTTAGAGATACACAACACAACACAAACGGACATCGTGGAGTCCTGCTGTAGCCACATAACACTGTGATCCAGTAAGTTTCTACAAAAATACACAACATTTGGCGTAGCCGGTCTTCGGACCAAGAATCGCTTTACTGGGGTACAGCAGGTCTTCGGACCGAGAATCGTTTTACTGGGGTACAGCCGGTCTTCGGACCAAGTATCGCTTTGCTAAGGAACCGGTCTTCGGACTAGTGATTCCGTTTTTGGGTAGAGCCATTCTTCGGACCGAGGATTGTGTTAAGAGTAAGGGTTCAGGGATCAACAATCGTCCAGCCATTTAGGAGAAGATTGTTAGATTTGGAGTATTTGGACGATCAGAAGTCCCAACATTCGGGACAACTAACAGATGACATAAATAGTAGAAAATTCATATTTTGCATGGAAGCTCTGATCTTAGAGTTAGAGCATACAAAGCAAATAGTTCATAGTTGGAACATCCAGGTGGGCTGCTTTGTGAAAAAGCTCTGGAAAGAGATCCAGAGAAGGTGTAAGGGTCAGGAGGCATATTTTTTATTAGAGGTAAAGGTAGAAGGAACACCAACAATCACTAGATTGGAAGAAGCTGATCTAGTATTTGAAGAACTTTGCAGGCTCGTAGAAATAAACGCGGAGACCAGAGAGGATAGAATTAGGGAATTAGGAACGGAATTAGGAGCTTCAGTGTCCCAAAATAAGAAACTCAGGGCGACTAAGGTGTGGAAACACCTAGGGCAATTAGAAAGTTAGGCTTCAGAAATTTGCAGGAAGCTTTAGATCGTATAACCGAGCTACAGGCACAACTGTGGTTAGCTCGACAGGAAAGGGAGGTAGGAGAGAAAAGATCACTCTTCCACAAGGAAGCATTTCAGGCAAACACACAATTAGCAGGGACGATGACATCTGAATTAGTAAAAACCGTGCAGGCGTTGGTTCCTACTTTTGGGGGGAACAGCCGCCAAATTTACAGACGAAAGTATACTAATTCGTAGATGGATGCAGGCTGGCATCTAAGGGAATACTGCATGATAAAGTGATTGACTTTATCGACATTCTGAAATAGCGCCTATACGGAGATGCATACGAGCTGGTCAGACACCGTACCTTCGCTTCGGTGGACAAGGTGTTATCTCTGATCAAAGCGACGTATCTGCACACTCGATCGCTGGATTCCATCATGAGGGAGACACATGAAGCGCGACAGCAGTTTAACGAAGATATTCCACAATTTTCGGCCGGCAACCAAATTAGATGACTTGTTGATAACTCGTTATGGTCCACCTGTCAGCCATATTAGATTCCAGAACACACTTTGTTCCGAGCGAGATGTGAGCCGAAATACCAGTGGGATGGGCACGATAGCAGGTCTTCTAGCAACAGTGGAACGGCTGCTGAATAAAGTGGACAGGAAGTCAACTCCAAACCACCAGATAGAAAAAGCACAGGTAACCTCGGGTGGGAAAATTGTACAGCCATTACCATGCCCATTTTGTCACAAGCAAGGGCATACAAGAGATGTATGCTGGACAGGGAAAACACTCAATACTGTGCGGAGTGTCAAACATATGGCCACGAATCCAATGGGAAGTGGGATAAAAAGGACCGTGGCATGGAGGTGACTACACCCAACATTCTAAAGTGCTTTAACTGTGGTAAGCCGGGATGCATTAGAGCTAATTGTTGGTATAAATCGGGCCAAATTCTGCAGATTCAATTTTTGTGAGGTAGGTAGGAAGTATTGTTCTACTGGTGGACACTGGAGCAGACACTAGTCTGGTGAACCGAAGTTGTCTGTCGGAAAAGTTAAGAATTGACGAATCGGTCAGAAAGGAGCTACGCGGCGCTTGTGGTGAAACTTCCTGCACTAATGGGTCGGCTAAAATTTTCCACAGGGATAGGGAGCAGTTGTCATTCGAAATGCACTGCTTGGATAGGGAGGACGGTCTTCCGGGGGACGGTGGTTTAGGTCGCGATAACTTATGGGGTTGCTCAGTTACAGATTTCGAGATACCGCAGGAGTTTAAACCGGACTTTAATAGTATTGAGAACTTCAAGGTACTACGGCAGGATGTAGTTGGACATGTGCGCGAATTGGATGTTAGGGAAAGGATAGAGAAAATACTAAAGTCTGTTCTGAGAGACCCCGAGCTGAACCACGAGGAAGTTGCATCTATTGATGGAATCGGTGAGGCGTACCATGTTGTCCTTTGGCTGGAAGATGGCACCCTGTTCTGTACCAGGGTAATTAAACATCGGATACCTATCAGGCCGGGCCAGGTACCAATAAACTAGAAAGAATACAGACTGTCACATGTGCATCGGGAGGAAATCAATCAGATCAATAAGCTTGAGAAGGATGGTATCATTTCACCCAGTGTATCTCCTTGGAACGCACAATTGCTGTCGGTGCCCAAGAGATCATCGAAGGAAGGCATGAAAAACTGGCGACTAGTGGTGGATTTTCGTAAGGTAAATGGAGTTACCTTGAGGCAGGTGTTTCCTATACCAAGAATATACGAGATATTGGACCAATTGGGCAATAGTAGATATTTCTCCACGCTATATCTGGCGAGTGGTTATCACCAGGTGGAAGTGGAGGAAGAAGATATGGAGAAAACTGCTTTCAGTACGGCACTGGGCCATTTCGAGTTTAACCGAATGCCGTTTGGTCTAACTGGCGCTCCGGCTACATTTCACAGGTTGATGAATTATGTCTTGAGGGAACTTCAGGGAATTGAATGTTTTGTCTATTTGACGATATTATCGGTTATGGTGGGAATCTTGAAGAGCATGGCACAAGGCAATGTAAGGTTTTGCAGTTACTCAGGGAAAATAACTTAAATGTCCGTACAGATAAGTGCAACTTCATGAGAAACAAGTTATTTATTTAGGACACAAATGCTCTAAAACAGGGGCACTAACCAACCCAGAAAGAGGGGTATGCGTTAAAACATATCCTCCTCCGAAGAACCGAACAGAGGTTCAGTCATTCCTAGGTTTAGTGAACTACTGCCGGAAATTTATTCCTGGAACTGCGGAAATCGCTTTATCTATAAACAATTTATTCAGGAAAGACACTCCTTTGAATGGACGCCAGAGTGCGAGGATGCCTTTGAGAAACTGAAGACTGCAATAATATCTCCTCCAGTCCTTGCTTACGCAGATTTTTCAAAACCATTTGTATTAACAACAGATGCCAGTGGAGAAGCATTGGCAGCCGTATTATCTCAAGGCGACAGCGGAAAAGATCATCCTATTGCATTCTCCAGCAGAGCTTTATGTGAGGCTGAAACGAGGTATTCCACTATCGAAAAGTAATTCTTAGCGATCGCTTGGGCGATCCACAATTTCTGGCCATATCTATTGGGCAGGCATTTTAAAGTTTTTACTGACCACCGGCCTCTAAGGGGAATAGACAACTTGAAGGATCAGACGTCCAGGCTAGCCCGTTTTCATATCAAATTATCAGAGTATGATTTCGAAATGTTATAAAAGGCCGATAGGAAAAATCAGAATGTCGGTGCGTTGAGCCGGATTCCACATTTTTTGCACCGGAAACATTGACCTACATTAATTACTTCAGTTTTGACACACGTTCGTCATTTCTTTGTTTATTAATGTGCCAATGCTCCCGTAAGACATTCTGCATATGGAAAAATGCACCGTAGACATTGGCTTACATTAATTACTCCAGTTTTTGGGATGTCGCAACAGCAGGGTAATTTGCTGCGTCCTACACTAATGGTGTCAATAGTATGACACCTTACAAACTATTTGTCACAACATTCCTCCCCTCCACCAGGAACGATGCCCGCATCGTTATAGCAGCTTTCCCACTTCTTCAACACTTGCGGACCAACACCCTTGTATTCATGGAATTCGTGTCTGATTTCAGTACTGCCACCGGCGGGAACAAAAGTAAACGTCAATTTGCCAGCACCAGGAACTATGGAATTGGTGGCCTTATATTGATCAGCATCAGCATGGCGGCCAATAAAAATTGGTTTCTCCTAGCCGCTCACCAGACGTGGAATGCTTCTGCATCTGATAGCTTCACGGAACACTACAGCTAAATATGTTACGTATTATGTTATTTAGACTCTTCCACATCTTCTTCACTTTGAATTCTTTAACGTTTCTCATAGAGGGTTCTGGTGCCACATCTAATGCTAACGTTGTACTTCTTCACGGCTTCGGCACCATCAATAATAACCTGGTCATCGGTTTTGTCACGATTTTTTATGCCCAAGTCGTAGATGTGCCACTCAATGTCCAAGGAGGGTAAAATCAGTTTGTCCTCTACGCATCACCCAAAAATGTCCACATCGGGACCAGCACGCATTTTAGTTGCCAGGTTTATTTAGTTATTCCTTTTTCTCTTTCATCACAACTAGTCTTTACCGGGTGATTACAGTTTCAAAGAATTAGCTTTTTCTCAAACGCAATCGACAAACAAGCACTGCCACTCCAAATGACACGCGATAGAAGATTCCTCCTCTCCTCCTCATCGTCTGTCCACCAATCGCCCCATTAACAGGCCAACCGCCATCCGGATATATTGGTTGATCTTTCTGCTTCACCTTCGGATGCCACCGTCGTTCCCCAGAATTATATTAAGCACGGGATGAGAGTGTTGTAACTCCCTATCTCTATAACAACATACTTAACTAGGGTCTTACTGTATTTACTATGGTACACTATATACTTATCGCATAATTCTTATCCATACCAAATTCTACAATAGCAAAAAATTGAATAGAATAAAAACATAATCATGAACTTAAAAGGTAAAAAGAAGAGAAAGAATACACTTTTGCTGAATCTAAAAAAGGAATTCCCCTACAAATGAATAGACACAATTTTTAAATATTTATATGGTGTCACTTCATCTTCATCATCATCATCATATAGACTATAGTCCTCATGTGTAGCATTATGTGACTAGTAATGTGCAATTATGTGGAAGGAGTAATTAGTAACAATTAGAGGTAGTTAATTAAGATTTACAAAAATATCTATCAAGGTATATAGGACTATGACCATAAGTACAACTTTAGATAAAATCTTTAAAATTGTTTAAATAAAAAAAAATCATTTTTTTCCAACTAATACAGATTTGTTTCCTAAGAGAAATTACGAGCCCCCAAACGAACCCCAAAAATAAAAATGTAAAGATATATGCTTATATGTATGCAAAAAATTATATTTTTTTTATATATACGCCCCTTAATTATATTATTTTTCGATACGGAGATCTTTGTTATTTTTTTTATTTACCCTCTTTTCAACATTGCACTTATTTTTTTTAATCCTCCTTTTTTTAGAACTTCTGTTTCTTTCTTTCTTTCTTTTTTTTATTCTCTGTGGGGTTTGTGCAATTCCTTATTTTTTTTCTTTTTTTTCAGAATTATGTGTTTGTATCTTTCTTTCTTTACCCTTTTTTTTGGAAACAGATTTGTTTTCTTCTAAGGCCCGATTAAATCGGAGCTGTAATTGGCCCCATCACAGACTCCATCACTGGGGAGCCTGAACCATTAGACTCTCCGGACCAAGTTTTTCTGGTTTGACGGTCATAATTTTCCATCAGCCCTTTGGATCTTGCACACTCCGTGTCAATCTTAAGGGCAGGTATTCTCGGATCGTGGCATTCCACGACCGAGGGAGCTGATCTATTCCCCACAATCACCTCTTCTTCTTGAACAGAGGACATCTTTCTCTTTCTACGAGTCCATATTTCGCATTCAACAATTCCTGCAATAAAGAAAATTGACAAGGTACCTCCCCCTACCGTGAACCCAACGCTTCTGATATTCTCTTGTTCACGTTTTAATCTAACCAGGTCCCTTTGCCTTATTATAATAAAAAGAAAAATACATACCCCATACCGCACTACCCTTGCTTACTTTATTTCTGAAGGACAAACCACGACTCATTTCCCACGATACAACCGCAAGTGGTTATTATGCCACTTCCGGTAGTGACCGGACTTTCTACCCTGACCAATTCGTACAGTCCAACCCAAATAGGTGAAAGTTTATACTTTCGGCCGTGGTTCCTGAGCATAACCTTGTCCCCAGGGATCAGCGGCACTGACCTACTTTGTCCGTCATAAACCTTTTTTGCCAACAACTTCGATTTCTCGAGATTTTTCCTGATCAATTCATGACATCGCTGCAGTTGCAGCTTCAACACCTTGCTTGGGTCATCGGGGTTATACAGTGGATCACACTTTCCCCTTAAGTTAATGGGCAAGTCTATATCAAAACCATACAACGTTTTGAAGGGTGTCTGACCTTTGACGACTGCACGGTATTGTTGGTGCACATGCATAGCTGGTGCTAGCCATTGGTCCCAGTTACTTCCATCTTCGTCCGCGAAGGCTCGAAAGTACTCCGCCAGGGGGCGGTGACTTCTCTCCAATGATCCATTTGCTTGAGGATGATAGGGCGTAATATTCAATTTTTTGATCCCCAACATTTTGCAGGTATCACTGAACACCCGAGACATAAAATTTGTCCCATTATATGTCATATCTCTAAAGAATATCTGGGCCACAGTACTTGCTTCCCCATCGGGCATCGCAGCACATAGGTCTTTTGGAATGGCCGGCTGGGCGTATCAGTGACTACCATCGGCATTACAGTTTTCAGGGTACTTTTATTGCGCTGGCGCTCTGCACATCTAGCAATATAGCGCCTCACGTCCCTGCACACTCCGGCCCATCGAAACTGTCTCCTTAGTTTCGCAAGTGTCTTCCTGAAACCCTGATGACCCCCTAATGCGCTGCCGTGGAAGTCCTTTAGTGCCTGTTGAATGTCTCGTGGATCATCTATCAAAACATAATCTGCTAGTGCCTTTTCCCCTAAATCACGGTTCCCAGATATTGAACCGTGATATTTTTCCACGCACACCAACTTATCCGGATTTGATCCAGATCTCCCTCTTCGGAGCATTTGTGCCCCAAACGCACAACCTCTTTTCTTAAAAGATTGCATTTGTCCGTCCGTATTTTTGCGTTGTTCTCCCTTAGCAATTGGAGAACCTTGCATAATCTCTTATCATCTTCCTCCTGTTTTCCAACATACACCACAATGTCATCCAAATAAACGAAACACTCAATTCCTTTTAAACCTGTGAGAACATAGTTCATTAAAGTGGCGGGAGCTCCAGTTAGGCCAAAAGACATTCTGTTCTCGAAATGTCCTAAAGCCGTACTGAATGCCGTTTTTTCCCGGTCTCCTTTCTCCACTTCCACTTGGTGGTACCCGCTAGCTAAGTCTAGGGTGGAGAAATATCTACTGTTCCCTAGCTGTTCCAATATTTCATCGATCCTTGGAATCGGGAAAACTTGCTTTATGGTGACTTCGTTAACTTTGCAGAAATCTACCACAAACCTCCAGCTTTTCTTCCTGTCCGCCGATACTTTGTTTGGTACCAACAGCAATGGCGAATTCCAGGGCGATACACTAGGGAATATCATGTCATCTTCGTCCAACTTCCTAACCTGTCGGTTGATCTCCGCGCGGTGTATATGAGGTAGCCTATACTGCTTCTGATTAACGGGGGTCTGTACCGGCCTTACGGGTATCGAATTCCTGATCACTTTTGTGCAGGACAACTTGTCCCCTCCCAACCAAAAAACGTTGTGATAGACGGCACAAATTCGTTCGATTGATGCCACCTCCTCGGGGTTCAAGTCGGAGTCTTTTCTAATGACTTTGAGTATTCGCTCTATCCTTTCCCGAACGTCTAATTGCTTCACTAAGCCGATTGCATTTTGCGGTGGTATCTTGAAATTCGTATAATTACTGAAGCGTGGTTTAAATGATGGAGGTATTTCAAAATCCGTTTCCCTTGAATTCAGCACGGGAACGTGAATCATACCCCCTTTACTTCAACTAAGGCCACCGTCAAATAAACCCCAGGCGAAATTTCTTGCTCCTCCACCACCACCGTGGAGCTTTTGACCCCCAATCTTATCCGGGTCACGGTTACGGCCCTTGCCTTTGCTACCCGTGTTTGTCCTTCTACACAGAATGTACCCTGCCGTAACCCTTCTCGCAATAAAATCAAGGGAAAACTCCTCTCCCCCTCATTCGAGAACAACCTCAGAGTCAAGTCTCTGGAATCGACAATTGCTCTACCCCACAAATTATCTCTTCCTAAAACTCCATCTGCCGGTATATTATCCTCTTGCTCCATACCGTGCATTGTAAATACCAGAGGCTCCATGTCTTCGAGACTGATGTTCACTGCTCCGCTCGTTCGAGAAGTTCCCCCGAACGCTCCCCGCAGATCTTTTTTCAGTGAACTACCAATCTGAACATCACCTGATATGCAACTGCGCTTCACCAAGCTGGTGTCAGCTCCACTATTGACTAGCAAGAGGATACTGCCCGTTTTGGCTTCCCTGCATGGTAGCCTAATAAAAACGGAGTCCAAAGCATGTGAGTCATAGTTGGATAGAACTTGCCCGGCACCTACTTTCTTTACTTCGGGCATCCGATTCTTGCTGCTTACCTCCTGCACCTCAGGTAAACGACTCGTAGTCGTTCCTGCTCACCCTACACAACCCTCAACGAATGTCTTCGTCAGCTCGCTGATTCGCTTCGTAAATTGCCCTAAGGGCGGAATCCAACGATCGTGTCTTTAGGTACGTTACCTTTATCAGGGATAACAATTCCTCCACTGATACAAGCGTTCGGAGTCTCGCCAGTTGGTAGGCGTCTCCGTACAATCGTTGTTTCAGTATGTCGATGAAATCGGCCATCCTTTCGCTTGGCACCCCTCTGGCAGCCAACTTACAGCCGTCTAAAAATTTGTAAACGTCCCTTTGGAGAGTCGGGGATTGTTCACCCCCGAAGGTGGGCACCAGTGCCCGCACCGTTTTAACCAAGTCCACTGCCGACATCGTTTCAGGGACTTTGCTATCAACTCTAAATCAAATTTTATCAACATTTGCCGTATATCAGTTTTTCACAGTCCGTTTAATTTAGCCCGATGCCTGCATTTTTCATAATTATTTCATGTACTCGTATGCTGATGTAACTAAGCATCTTCTCTTTGCCTAAAAGTATTCTGTCAAAACATATTTACTAGTCTACACAACTTATAAGAGTAACACAACATTACTTAAATTGTTAATTAAAAATTGTTCCTA
Source organism: Philornis downsi (assembly GCA_019455685.1). Taxonomy (NCBI): domain Eukaryota; kingdom Metazoa; phylum Arthropoda; class Insecta; order Diptera; family Muscidae; genus Philornis; species Philornis downsi. The sequence goes on along the minus strand of JAHXMU010000194.1, from coordinate 4,889,257 downwards.
TCTTTAGAATACTTTTCCTTGAATACTTGCGGTCTTCAATACAAAAATTGCGTTTTCTAACAAGGTATACATTCTTGTCTTTAAATTCTGCTTACCGATAAGATTAAGTCCTCGTAGTCATTAATTTAAATAGGATGCTTAACGCCATAGATCCGACTCCCATTGTTTCAGAAAAGGTTTTTTTTTTTAATTTCATATGTACAAAGGACAACAATCAATGGGATCTTAAGTCAAATTATAGAAATATTTAAAATTTATGTCATTCCAAGCTATTCTACTAGTCCCTAGTTTCAGGTTTACACCAGTGACAACATATTTGAATATTTCAAAATGGAGATAAATTTTACATATCATCTATTACAAAGTCTTCGACATCTCTCCGATCATATCAATATCATTTTATGTGATATTTTACAAAAGTTTAATTTACGATTACTTGTGGAATATGTTTAAAATGTTGGCATTGGGATTTTTGGGCGTTTAATGCGAGCAATTGTAGGAAACTTTGGAGCTTTTTACTAAGTTTTAATACACACAAAAACTGTGCGAATTAAAGCGAGCCAAAGCCAAAGTAAAGCAATGTTTGGTCCGTAGACCGGCTGCATGGCCATTTTTGTTCTACAAAAATGTTGTACAAGCGATGACTTAAGACAATACTCAAGAGCACTTATGGTCGTTAATCTAAAACAAGAAAACGAAAACCCGAAGGCAATATACCTTAAGGTCCATCAATGATCCCTTCCAATGAATGTTCAGTTATTCACCGACCCCACCATCTCGGGTGTCATCTTTATTTATATCATTATTATTATCATTTGTTCTGCCGCCAGCGACTGAGAACCAAACCAAATACTGCTCAGAAATAGGAGTCAGCAAAAACAGCCACATATTTCCACATAGGAAAAAATGCAAATTTAGTGCAACACCAATTGACGAACGTTCGTCATTTCCTCATTTATTAATGTGTCAATGCTCCCGTAACAAATTCCGCATAGGAAAAAATGCACCGGAAACATTGACCTACATTAATTACTTCAGTTTTGACACGCGTTCGTCATTTCTTTCCTTATTAAGGTGCCAATGCTCCCGTAAGACATTTCGCATATGGAAAAATGTACCGTAACATTGGCCTACATTAATTACTTCAGATTTAGGGATGTCGCTACAACAGTGTAATTATTGCGATATCAAATTGATTCCCATTCTCAAGTGACAGAACCTTACAGCTACGCCCTACACTAATGGTGTCAATAGTATGACACCTTACAAACTATTTGTCACAACAGTGGGCACGACAGAGATTCGATCAAAGAGAAACACGTTACGATGGACGGCGCCAAATATGTGATATTGAAACACCCACTGCAAATAGTGACTGCCTTGAAGGACTTCCATGACAATCCATTAGAGGGGAATGCAGGGGAGGATACAATTCCGATGGGCCGGTATGAATGAAGACGTGAAACGTTAAATAGCTAAATGTACGAAATTTCAGCAGAATAAATGTGCTCGGAAAACCATAATGCCTATGGTGATTACGGATACTCCTAACCGGCCATTTCAAAAGGCATACATGGAGATGGTGGGCCCTTTTTCCACGATCTAAGTACATGATATGCGTCGTCATGCCCAAAGGAGAATCCAGCACTGTGGCCAACATTTTCTTCAGCGAAGTTGTGGCCAAACATGGGGTACCGGAAGTATTGGTGACAGATAATGAAACGAATTTTATGTCAAGGGTGTTCGTGGACATATGTGAACTTTTGGGGATTAAACAACTGAACACAACCCCCTACCACCCTCAGGCCAATGGGTCACTGGAAAGAAGTCACCTTCCCCTAGCGGAATATCTACAGTGTTTTGCAGAAAATCAAACCCGAATCATTCACTATCGGTGACAAAGTCTTCTTTAAAAATCATACCAGGAGGAATAAATTCTCTACGATTTGGTTAGGGCTAACCCTACGGATAAAGGGAAGGCCCAGAAAGTGGCATAACAATAACCTGAAAACGTTCAATAAAATATATAGTGGGAATAAATGGAACTAGAGCAACTCCGTGTCAGCCGGGTTGTTGAGTACGCAAATGGTACAAAATGAAACCTAATGTGAGTTTTCATTCTATTTTTTTTCATTCCTTTATTTGGTTGTATTCAGTTATAAAAACTTAGTGGAGGCAATTTGTTCACATTTTGCAGAGCCTTTAATTGGGTTCGGTATTGTCCTTGCAAACACCTGTCTGGTGTCAGATACATCAAGCGATGTAACTCCCTCCTAAGATCTTTCTTTCTCCCTCGACGTCGATGGAGAATAAGGACCGGGGAAGGGGTCTGGGCTGTTGATATGATACCTGCCGGGCTCGATGCTCCTGGATAGTTAGTTTTTTCGCACCAAGCTCTGGGGAGGAGACACCATCGGCAGGAGTTAGGATTTTCGTTGTCAAGAGCTCGTCAGCTATAACCGGTACGTTGTTATCTTGTTTATTTTCCATTATTAAGTGCAATAACGGTTTCCATGTTTACTCCATTTATACATGGTACCTACCAAAAGACTACGTGAGCTCTACGACAGGAGACGGGAAGAAAAGCCCTATGGTAAAATTGCTGAGTATCAAGAAATTGCTTAAATTTGGTTCACGGATGAATAATAAAAGAAAAAAAACCGAGAGAAAAAAGAAACAAAAAAAGAGAAGTAAAAATAAAGAAGAAAAAAATAAGAAAGGGGAAACGGAAAAGACTACGGCAAAATTGCTTAAAGGCAGAATATTGTTATTTTTAATTTCCGTTTCATCTACTTTTTCCTTTCCAGAAATGTGGGGTGCGGTTATTCTCAAGGGTTTCTTGCTGGTATGTATAACGAGAACGGAGCCAATGGGTCTCTATATTACGACAATGAACGAAGTACCCATGGTATTTGAGTCCATACATAGCTGATGCAATATGTTTTCAAAATTAGTGGTCCTTCTTAATGAAATTTCAGCCATCGGATGTCAGCGGAATATTAGGAATTGCGGATCGGCTCAGAGGAAGAGCAAAATGTCTGGACAACTGTAGGAGAAAAAACGGCCGTGCCTTGCGCTATTCCTTACGCGGAAACGAGGACAATATTGGACACTAAAAAAAGTGTAAGATGCGATGAAAGCAATAACCAAACGAAGATATAAACGTTCACTGGATTTCATAGGGGAGGGACTGCACTGGGCTTTTGGAGTAATGGATGCTGGGAGTGCGCATACCGTAACCGACAGCGTAAACTAGACCAGGGGAAGATAATCCAGGATCTATGAGTTCTTGAGCAGAGAAGTAACTGTGCTCCGAAAGACTTATGACAAGTTATCCACACCCCTTGAAAAAATGTCAATGGAAATTGAAAATCTTCGCGGGTGTTTGAACTGGACAGTTCGGAGAGAAGAAGACGCGAATCGCGTTGAAGAAACTAAGCTAGCCAAGCTCGAATTCCAAATCAAGCTATTGGAGCGATTATCGCGCATTAATGCTAACTTACTAGAGGCTAAAGGGGTATAACAAGCGGAAATGGCTATCCTGGATGACTTACTAAAAGGCACTTTGCACCATAGAGTTTTGGCGGAGAAGAAAATCGACCGCCTGGCGAATGGATTGTCGGTGAAGAACAAGAACGACAGCAGCAAACGCTTATGTCGGAAACCAGACAGGGAATGGAGGACGACGGGCATCAAGCGAGGGAGAAATGTTTCGACACCGAAAAACAGAGATCCCCTTTGTCAAATCTAGGCCACCCCGAGAATGCCGCCGTTACTGATTAGAACTCGCAATGGGGGGGAGATGGATTTTTCGTTTCAAGGAGGAACAGAGTTTCAATGTAACCTGTGGGAAAAGAAAACGAGTATGGCGCTTAAAGCGCTTCGGGCAGCTTCATTTGGACATAGGATGTATAGTAATAGGGGAGAAAATAAACATAACCCGACAGACCACCATAGTATCGAGTATGGTAAGACCTTTACATTTAAGATCTTCGCATCTACCCCCCTGTTTAAAGGACTGACGGCAGCGCTACGAGTTCACGCGAACAATCACACCAAATTCCTTCCACCGATGGTATCCGCCCACCGGGTACTACATGAAAAACTATTGGAAGGAAAAAAAACATTATGGAATTAAGTTCTGCAGTAGAACGGGAGGAAAAGCTTGAGTTTTTAATAAAGGGGCAGGGTCAGTTAAGGATATTTAATTACTCACTAGGAGGAGTAGTGACAATGGGAATCGCAGCGGCCATAATGGCTGTAATTATGTGGCGCTCCAGAATAGGGAAGAACTCGGAAAGTGTGGCATCAATTCAAACAGTACCGACTTCGCAAAGAGGAAATGAAAAAAAATCAACAAATATAAAAAACAAGAAAGAGATATATCAAGAAATTGTTAAAAAATAAGTTTTTGAAAAGAGAAAAAAACGTATATAGACGAAAAAATAACAAAGAATGAATAAAGAATGTACATAAGGATATAAGAAAATGTATAAAGAATAACAAAAGATACTGAAAGAGGGAATCAAAAGGAAAAAAGAATTAAATTAATAAATAAATAAGAGAGGGGAAAATTTTCGTTTAAGGAGTAGGAAAAAAAATCAGAATTAATAATTTAGGCAGGGAAAAAAGAATAAGCCAAAAGTAAATATAATATAATGGTATAACCTAAATGTAAATTATTTTTCCTTAAAGATTTTGTTTTACGAGTATTTCAAAAATAGGAAGTAATTTCCAAATAACGAATATATAAAAGGATGTCAAAATAGGGAAGGCTATTGGATATCCCCATTTAGAGGAATAAGGTATATATATAAAGGTAAACGGAGGGAACATTAAAATCACTACACGGCCCTCTACCCTCTCAGCTATCATTCAGCAACATTGACAATCTCCATAGCAATTCCGTACATCACGGCCACCACCACAGTTACCTCTGTTTTACAATCAAGAATCCCTTATATCTTGCATAACTATGTTAAGCACATAGAGCAAGTCGATGATGTTCCTATTCATTATGAATTTGGACATGCGGGATATTTTTAACTCTAGTGTTGTGCCATTGAGAAGCGATGAATAAGGCACTCATAATGGACAATGTGGCAGAACGTAGTCATTTGGCCACTCACTACTTGTCTGGAAAGGATGCGTAGGATTGTGGATGGAATCTGAATATAATTGCGTATATTCTGTGTGGATGACGGCATTTGATAAGCTGATGGAAATTCGAGGCAGTATGGATGGGACGATAGAGATCGTTCCCAATGTTGAGAGATATAACTCACATCGTAGATCATGTTTTTCGTTTATCGTGTATTATGTTCTGTATATAATAATAAATGTTGTGTTATGTATTATGGAATTTATGTGTTATGGAATTGTGAGTTTATTTTTTTCATTCGCCTAGATTTTTGTGCTTATTGTTATTGATTAGTGTGGAATTATAAGTTTACTTTTTCACTCACCTAGATTTTTGTGCTTAGTGTTAATGAAAGCAAGTCTGGGTGATTGAACTGTGAATGCACAATCACATCAAGTTCTTGACGATTGAGCTTCCGCTTGATCAGCAAGAATTACTTTATGGGTTTCGGTCACACATGGCATAGCCAATTAGAGTTCAGGGTAAGGTAAGATTTTTATATAAATAAATGTGACCCACCGGGTGGTGGAGTTAGTCAATGCATCAAAGGAAAATCAAAATACGCAAGCGGGTATCACATCAGAGGTGATACGCGTCATAAACCCACTTAGAGATACACAACACAACACAAACGGACATCGTGGAGTCCTGCTGTAGTCACATAACACTGTGATCCAGTAGGTTCCTACAAAAATACACAACAAGATGAAAAATTTGTATAAAAAAGTACCCACGAAGCAATAGAACCACATGATGCTAAAGTAAGCAATGTTGTGAAGAGTGTACATGAATTGGCAGAAAAAGTAAATAATCTGGAAAATACCCCTCACGAACAAATGATCTAATGTGAGAACTAGATGAATTAAAGTAGAAAGTTGCCCATCGGGATATATATAAACGTTTGGTCAAATCTTCACGTCTATGGAATTCCTAATTACGGGAAAGAAAATCTTTACGAACTATTTATGTGTAGATTTCCAAATGTTAATTGAAAACAAACAACAGAACCAACGACATACTGATGGTCAAACTCTTTTCGCCGAATGATAGAAATTTTATTTTGCAATCGCTGAATAAATTTAGACTAGAAAACAGATCATAACTAATATTAAATATTTTTTGGATTTAATTCCTACACGCCAATCTGTATAAACGAAGATTTCACTAGTATCAATTACAAGAAGTTGCAAGCAGCAATCAAACTGAAGAAGCAAGAGCTTTTATCACCTATGTTGACAATGCATGGATTGGTATGTGTGAAATTGTGTGACACTGACCGTACATTTCGCATAGAATCAATTAGAAACTCAATAAAATTGTCATCTCTTGAGAACAAATATCAAATACTCAGCCATCTTTCAGCAATGTTGCCACCTATTAACAATATGCGTTACATTACACTCAGAAACATCCGGTCACAATTTATTTCTCTTTTTTCATATATGATAAAGTACAAACATATAATACAAAAATATGTAATTACAATAACTTTTACGCAGTTTTCTGCTCCTTGTACTCAATTTCAGCTGCATAATTAAGTCAAATTTCGGTCCTTTAAATTTGTTCGTTTTATATTATTTATGTTATAAAATTCTGCAAGTATTAATCATTTTACAATGTTGCTCGTTCTCATTAGTAACTTACAACAATCCAATTTCTTACACATTATCGCAATATAATTGTGTTGCCCTCAACTATTATTAGTTCCAAAGACAACACATATTTCATGGTGCGTACCTTCAAAAGGTTTGAAAATAGTTCACTTGAACGCTCAAACCTTAAATAACAAAATTGTTGAGTTTCGTTACATCTTTACGGCATCCACGGTAGACATTATTTGTATATCTGCAATATGGTTTTATATCAAAGTTCACCATAATGTACTCGTACGATATACCATTTACCTGGGTTTACACTATATAGAGAAGGTAGAGTAAGTAAGGCAGGTGGTGTTTGCATTTCTATTAGATATATTATGAGATGTTCCGTTAAATTAAAATCAGATTCAACTGCAATTAATATTCCTATAGTTCTGTATAGAACGAAAAGAAATAGTCCATTCAATTAGCTCATACTAGTGTTGAAAAGCATATCCTCATCATACCGCGACAAAAATAGCAGGCAATTTTAATATCAACATTTTAAAGGGAAAAGATTAACTGATACAATGGAAACTCAGTCCATATTCGGTAAACAGGACCATAGCGACGAATTTCATTGAACATACTTCTTGATTTGTTTTTCGTTGATCAATAAGACAAAGTTCTGCTATATGATCAACTGCAGTCGTCCGGATTTTCAAGACATGATATAATATTTCTCATATATGATACAAGTCTTGACGATAGTATATCACCAGCTAGTTATTACGACTTAAATAAAATACTATCCTAACGACATCAACATGTCCTACGGCATAGAAATTAGCCAAAATTATACCCATAACAAAATCAAATAATGAATTTAGGCGCATCGCAACATTGGCATATTAGTTAAAAGTTCTAGAAAAAATAATGCTTTAAAACAAGGACAGTCCGGATATAAGTCGAGAAAAAGCTACATATATCACTGCAATTGTTGATGTAGTAGAAGAGTTAAGAAAGGCAATTGATTGTAATTTGGTTCCAATTTTAGTGCCTGCCAATTTCATTTTGGTAATACAACAGTTTTTCTTAAATTAGTAATAGAAAGCAATGCGTTTTTTTATATAGATGTGCCACAAAAATCCATTTTAGGACCATATATTTCATTTCATTTATAAATGATTTACCAGATGTATTAAATCACTGTTATATACAAACGTATACCGATGATGTACAACTTTAATGCAGTATAAAACAAACCAATGTTTATACAGGGTTGCCCATATTCGACGGACCCATCTGGCAACGCC
>JAHXMU010000194.1:4788634-4880824 GCA_019455685.1 Philornis downsi | reverse complement strand
TTTTTTTTTTTTAAAACATGGGTCCGTCGAATATGGGCAACCCTCTATATGTTAAAAAATAAATGGGGACTTCAAATCAAAATGCTAAAATTAACAAAGCCTGAATCCTTCCAAATCTAAATATTTGATTATTTCAAACAAGAATGTTTTAGAAAATGGTCAGTTTACATTAGAACTCAATAGCACACGAATTAAGTGTATTAAATCCTCATCCAACTTAGGAGTAATTTTATTTTTTATTTGTCCTTTTCGCCTTTAGTTGAGCAATGCATCAACATTTAAAGCGAAACTAGCTTCACTTTAATTGCAATAAAATATAAATAAATATAAAATTCATTAATTTATCTTGCGGTAAATTAAATAAATTAAAATGAAATAAATTATCATGTAATCTTTTCACGTCTAAGACGTCCTTCATAGTAACAAAAACGCTCTTACAAAATCCGTTGAAAGTGGCCTTTTGAAATGGTACTAGTTTTCCTAGTTGCTCCAGAGTTGATTTTACTATTTATTGCGTTTAAAGATTTCGATTGCTGCTCCACACTTGGTATAACAATAATGCAGATGAAACATCATTTGTTTGATCATTAGCATTCTTCTCCATTCGTTCTCGCGCTTGTGACCTCTTTTCTTGCACTAAAAATGCACACAAAAACTTAGCGGTCTTGCCTTTTACGATTTGCAGTCAATAGTCTCCGTTTTACAATTTTCGGAGTTAAATCCGGATTTTTAATACTTTCCAATGCGGCCACTAAGACTTCTGGTAGTGTGAGGAAAAGTTTAGAAATACCATTATTGTCCGATAGAGTAGCACTGAGCAATTTCAATTTCCCGATTAAGTCATCGCAAATCCCCATCTGCCCTCACTTGGATTAAACCTAATTGCTTTCTGAATAAGGTCTGATTAGTAACTGACTTCTTCGCAGATATATTTTACTGAACATACCACAAATTCCAAATAACCATAAGCGATTAGACTGACAGTTACTAATTAAGTCTTTTTGGCCTTCACGCCGAATTGTGAGGCTATACTCGACTCGACAGGAACATTCTCATAATTGGAGTCATAGAACTATAAGATATAAGATTCATGCTCGCTGTAGCTCATAACCTCTTGTAAAACTATAACTTGCGATGCCGTGAATTTTCATCAAGTTTTTATTCAAAACAAAATGTATGACTCTATGTTTAGAATAAAACATAAAACATCTCGAGAAACGTAAAGAAACACAAGAAATATGAATTAATTTGATGTTCATGATGATAAGTTCAATTTAAATACAATGCCTCGACATTTTCATTCCTTGGCCCTTTTTCAGCAAACGTGTAATATGTACTGAACTTAAGGGAATAAAATAATAATATATATATAACCCTAAGAAATCGAACTCATGATATGAAAGACATAAGAACATATAGGTTAAATCGGTCATTTTTATGAGAGCTATTAGAAGGGACGGTCATTTATATTTTTTTTTAATTTCACCAAGTATTACAAACTTATGCAATACACAAAAGTCTAGGATTTTGCAGCCTGCTAGTTAGAAACTACAGAGGAAAAATTGGATTTCGAAATATCAGTCAGCATGTGTGGGAGCTTTCAAAAAGGAAGCAGCAATGCCGCCCATATTTATCCCAAGAGCCTACTTTATCTGGGATGTACCAATAATATTTGGAAATACAGGCAACAAAATTAATTTTGGAAAATCGCCTATTTGTATGTGGGCTACCAGAAAGGATGAGTTGATACTGCCCAAATGTCCGGCAATATATTAGATTGTGGCTAGTTTAAGCAGTTTCATAAAGTCTTGCCACGGTTTTCGTGCGTCCTGAAACATATTTGGTCAAAAGATACTTTAAACGCTTCCTTCTGGGTGTTAAATTTTTATTTTTATTCAAATGATATATACCCCCATTCATTCTGGTGGAACTATTGTTTACACAGCCTGGAACAATACAGATTACATGAACAATGCATTTATCGATAATTTAGTGTTATTAAAAATTACCAAATTACGTTATTATGGTCGCTATACATTTTTTTACACAGAATAATCTCACTGCCCATTTTTCCAACGGTGTATGTATTTCTACACCAGTAACATATGTAACAAATCACATCTTTAATAGTCATTAAACTTTAATTTAAACGCTTTATAAAGCGGCGTGACCGGGTTTTTTTTTTTTTTTTTTTTTTTGACTTATTAATTCTACGGCTGCAGCCTATGTGACGAATTTTATATTGATATCTTAATAATTTGTGAGATACGACTGTTTAAATATTTAGTTTCCTTTATAAAATCATATTTTTATATTTTGTATATACTTTTATAGCACATAACTATTTCATGATTGATAGCAATATGCGAGCGTTCGCTCCGATATTTTGTCGCTAAAATGAATTTTTACAAAACGATTTTGTATAAAACGATCTTTTCTATATCCGTAGCATTTGTAGCAAAGCTCCTCGTAACACCCAAAAGGAAGCTTTTGCGGTATTAAGTACCTTTTTGGAGGAATACGTTTCATGACTTTTTAAGTTGATTGAGCAACGCCCCTCTGTCTGGCTGATGGGCGCAATAACAGTCGTAAATCCTTATGGAACTTGAAACATGATACAGCCTAATGTTTTCCTACATCGTAGGCGGGGATTTTAAATGGGTTATGTCAACCTTCCTATATTCGGACCTTCCATACAAATTAATCATCCATAGTATGCAACAGCAAAAGTTTTTGTCTGCTACATTGTATCACAATTTCACGTAAAATTTAAAAAACCGACCGATTAAGCCTCTAAATCTAAATCTAAACCTCTTCTGGTACCAACCATACAAATGACCGATTTCACACATATTTTTAGGTTTACATCTGTTATGTAGTTGCATTAAATTTGTTCAAATGTGGTACACATTTAACGTTTGTCAAAATAGGATCTTACAATTAAAACAAAGCGCACTGTCATTCCCCTTCTGGTACCTTGTGCCCAATTCAACCAAATTTGGCATACATATATCATGCGTTTGGTGATCTGAGCTCTGGGAACGGAAATGGATGACGTTGAGCTCCCATTTTCGTTCGTTGAGCGCCATTTTTCCAATGCAAATTGACCGATTTAGCGATATTTGATTTTCCACTGTAATCCACAATTCGTAGCCAGAAGTTACTTAAATTCTCAATTCTCGAATGTTCTGCATATCATTTTGCTTTAAATCACCTGCACCATAAGAGGCAAAATATTTATCACAAAAAAAAAGATGTTTGCAGTTACGTTGGTGACCCAATATGTTTTAAAATATTATCAAAATTAGTACGGAGTGGCGTTTGAATATATACATATTTTATTTGCGAAACTTCCACTTCATATTAGCTATTAAAGGTTTGTAAGAAGCTTAATAGCTCGGTAATGCAAAATTACCTCTTATATGCCAAAGACATACTCGAAGAGAACGGGAGTAATTTACATTATTGTTTTTACTTTTTGTGTATAGTCCACATTATATTTGGGTGATGCTGATTTTATTTTAAAAACACAATGTCTTCCTTTTTACATCACCAATTTATTTTGACGATATCGCATTCTTAACATCGCCACGCATTATACGCAAAATTTACATTTTTCCAAGCGTTTATGTGCAAAAACAGTATGTTCACAGCTTCCACAAATGATATGTGAGCATATTTTGCGCTTCTTTGGACACAAAAGAAACTGATGAAATAGAAGCGTTATAACCTACAGTGGTGAGAATATTAAACATTTTTAGCATTTTTATATTTTTTTCTGTTTTTTTTTTTTTTTTTTTTTTTGTTTTCAATGCAAAAACTGTTTTAATGTGTTTGAAATTATTGCTCATTAATATCTTATATTAATTAATTATGTGAATTCTAATTAAAAAAGACAGAAAATTATCATAACAACTATGCATTGCTTTAGAGGATTTGGTGAAAAGGCAGTAAAAGGTGTCAAAAATGACAGGATCCGTCCTATGACAAGCCTGTGTTAAATTCATCGATGATTATCCATTTTTTTACCACTTCTGGACTACGATCAGCGGATCTTCCCTGGATGCTCTTTTTTACTGGATATGAGCTGATAACAGAGTAAATAAATATACTAAGAGATTTTTTTCTCTCTGAATAAAAAAGGTGCGTTAGTTGTCTGATGGCGTTGGTATAGAGAGGCGGATAAAAATTTCCTCTACGGAAAATTGAGTGAAATGAAAATGTCGTTATTGCAGTACATTTATTTGCAAATACATTTTTTTATGACAATAAGTCAATGGTAACAGATAAACAACAAATGGTAATAAATAAATGGCGACAAATACAATGGGACCAATTTGACGTTTCTTTTTATCCGGTGTGAGAGAAATGGTTTAGCAATTGGGTGAAACCATTGCGGCATGATTGAAACTAAGTCTTCAATGAAGATAACGAAAGATCTTGCAAAGACCTTAGACATTGTCAATCATGCGATCTCTGCAACATATTTATAGAGACGACTACGAAGAAAGCTGTGTTGAATTTGTGTAATAAGTATCAAGTTGAATATCATGACTAATATTATTCATGTTTTTATGAAGCTCGTTGTCGTGAGTATCGATATTCTGTAACTTTTAGACGAATTTACAACTGATCTACACACTACTCAAGATTTGTTTATCCTGGGAAATAAACAACTAACTGTGTGTGTTGCTCTTTCGCACAGTTTTGATTTATTGAATCGTAGACATCAAGAGTTTTGATTTATTGAATCGTAGACATCAAGAGCTTCAATATGTGAAAACGGGTTTTCAGTCTTCAATACTACACTATTTGATAAGACAAAAATATGACACCCAGAAGGAAGCGTCTAGGATACCAAGTTAATTTTTAAAATTTGGTACAAATTAAGGACTTGGCCAGTTAGTGTCTGAAAACAGAAATGGACCGCATTATCGCTCCCCTTCTGGTTACTTCCATACAAATTGGCTTATTTGCCGAAATTCATTTCCTTCCGTGTAACTCGTAATTCGTAGACTGCAACAATTATTTTTGACTGTAATAGTGTAAAGCCTCTCATAAAAATAATCAATTTAATATATCCTTAGCATTATATCTTTCAAGTAGTTGCATCGGATTCAATTAACTGAAACATACGTCATGCGTTTGATGATCTTAGTTCTGAGAATTAGTACGGACTGCAGTGTCATGTTGTTTCGGGGACCACACAAATTGGGCGATTTTGTGAAACTTACATTTTTTCCTTGTAAACCCTAATGCCAGGAACTTAGAATTTTGTCAATGACATTTAGTATAATGCTTTGTAAATTGTAAAAAATCGAACGAATAACCCCGCCGTTTCTGGCGGTTGCCATACAAATTACATAATTTAACTCATATATTTCTGCATTCATAATTTTCACTCGATTGTACTAAATACAATATTGTGCATTAGTCCCGAGCATTTGTTGATAAGAACTTTGCGATTTACCACGCGCCTTATTGTAAACATGTTTGAAGTAATGCAAAAGGAAATTGGATGATATACAGTTCACCTGACTGAAGTTTCTGTATTGGTTTATTTAAATCCAATAATTTGTAAAAATGTGACGTTCTAAGCTGTGTAATTCTTGCACATTTCTTGTTTATGGAGACGGATTTTTGTCATGAAAACTTTCCAATAGACACTTTTCGAGGTATGTCTTATACAAATCAGCTGTATGTTTGGTTAAGATTATATCTCACCATATGTATGCGATATTACAGTATAGAGTGGCTGATTAATGTTGCTATATTAAGAACCTCCAGTAACTTTTTCTATTCACTTAAAAAATAATACGTTATTCATTACTATCTGGAGGGTTATTGCGAGAAAAGCTTTAAATCATCAAAATTTGTTGGTTTTGTTTAGAAAACGTCTTGTTTGCTGTAACTCCACAAGAAAAAATCGGGTGCAACAAGGTCTGAATGTCTTGGAAACTGTGTCCAACTTCAGCTTTTCGAATAAGACGGACATCGTGTTCTTCTACATTATTAAAAAAAATTTTAAGCATTTTTCATTTAAAATGTTTAACTAAACTATTAATGCAAATTTATCATGTAATCCAAAAAAGACTTGTAGGCCGAATTTACCTCATACACGTTAATATTTCTGAAGTAGCAGAAGACTGCTTATGCAACTATGATCCACTGGGAAATTAATTGTGCCAATGAACATAGAAAATCGTGGCAAATAATTTATTACCGTTTGTTTTATGCATTGCCGACACTTCATAACTTAAACAGAAATTACAATTTGATATGTATTTATTTGAATTTTATTCTTGATTTGTTTATGTTTATGTGACCTTTTTCTTCATTGCTTTAGACTGATTATGACTGTGTATGTCAGTCGAAATGTTGAAATAAATAAAAGAAATGAAAACAACAAACTTCTTTAAATCAATATCACCTCAAGCCTATCAATTGCTTAAAATAAATTTTATTCTTGCGTATGGAACTTTCGCTTCAATGAGAGCATTTCTAACAGATAGAAGATCATGCTGAAGGAAAAACAAATTATAAGAAATTTATTTACGAAACTTATCTAATACCCAAAGTGTTAACAGATAGAGCTGTCCGCCGATTAAATAAGCAAGATGGTTGTATCGAGGCTAGACCCCACGATTGTGTAAGTGTATTAAAGAAAAAAATCTTATAAACTAACAATGTACATATGGACCAAAGCAGCTTTACTTTTTTTAAAACTGTTTTAGAGTTTACTGTGAGTATTATTGCAAATTTAATTAAATTATTCAATCAAAATATAAAATTGATATCGATAAGCTTCATGAATCTCACGACTTCCAGGTTTTTATCCGAGTACTGCAGGGCCATGTAGTTGCCACTGGCATGATTGCAGCCATAAGTTACAACATCGACTTCTCCCAAATCTCCCATGGATCTCAGATTGTCATCGGTAGGATCGCGTTGAGGGCAATGCCATGATCAAACAATGACATAAATTTGTCTCAAATCTTTTATTGCGCGTTTGCGACCGTTGTTGTGTTAGACAGTGTAAATAAAATGATGAGACTGACTGTACAGTATAACTGTTTAAAAGATATGGAACTAGGAATATGACTTAAATCTGAAACGACAATGCTTTTCATTTTTATCCCAAGATTCTATTTTGGTAGACCTTTAACGGACAACTGAATAAAAGGTATGTACCTAAGAATACATGGGTCACATCGATCTGTGCAAGTGGTACTAGAAAGAGCAAAGTTAATCGGCTGACTTATTGGAAGTTATCAAGTGCTGTAAAAAAATTCATTTGTCAAAAACTTTGGTAGCTGCGGTATGCGAATAATCGACTTAAAAAGTCATAAAACACATTTAGTCAAAAGATACCTGGTATTCTAAGCGCTTCCTTCTGGTGGTAAAGTTTTACCGTAGCAAATTGAAATTAAAGTATTACTTATTACAATTACTTAAAAAATATTACATCAAAACAAATTTCAATGCAAATGTGTATAGAATATTATTAATTACCCAATTTTTCATATATTGCAACCAGTATTTCTTAGCGGATTACGAATATAAATAAAATAAATAAATAAGAAATATGAAACTATTTGACATTTTTTATTGTGCCAGAAAACAACACAAATGTGTCATGTAATAATGCAGTTTTGAGGAATTATTAAATTAAAAGCGTTTTAGAAAGACTGTAACCATTTTATTTGCCCCGATTATAACTTTGTTCATTTATAATACATGTACATATAAAAAAATTATTTTTTTTATTTATTTTGTTTTCAGTACTGTTTTTATGTTACTTACATGTTACGTTATGTATTTTCGGCTGACATCCCATGGATGAAGTGTTTTTACTTATATCAAACACAATACTGGGTGTTTCAGATATATCTACTGCTTTAAAACAACTTGCATTTGGCATACAGTTCACTGGTGTTATGACATTTCCTACATTATCGACTTCGTTTCTTACAGCACTAATCACACTAGAAACACTTGAAGATGACGTAAATGTGTCACCAACCGCTGTTTGTACTTGCGCAGTGGTAACCACTCGATGGACTGTGTACATAACTGGGGGAACTGCTGGCGTCATTGATCCCATTGTCAACGCTTTCAATTAATTAACACATCATATCGCTAGCTTTACTTTCGGATTTAACACACCAGAATCTCATTTGGTCCAAAAAGAAAGCAGTTTTGTTTACACTAAAACGAAACAAAAATGAGATAATTACATTTACAATAATATCTATGCATATGATTGTAACTCTGACGACGCAACGTTTTACTTTCCATTTTCTGAAACATAACACGATGTTAATTGTATACATTGAGATCAGTGCTTTCAAGCTACCACTTCTTTGCATTTAGTTTTATGAATCATTTCTTATCTAAGAATATTATCAGTTCAAAAAAAAAAAAAAGATGTATTGATTTAAAACAGAACAGCTTCATATTTATTCCTAAAGTAGATTTAATACATTAATACCAAACCCTTTTTAATACTGATATGAGAATAGCCATGTATAAGTGACGAATAATTTAATTTCAGAATACTATTTCATACGACCCTGGGTCAGCAACTGATTATTTTGACTGATTCAAGTTAAAGAAAAACTACTCTCTTTTATAAAAAAATATTGTTGATTGGACAAATTTAAGTCACCTCTTATTCTGAACTTATTTACTAAAAATATTATTATACGTCAAAGACCGTATTTCCCCGAACAATCACCAAACGCTGGGTCATTTGAAAACCAATGTTCGTCAAATTAGCACCGAGATAGGAAAATGTGCAAAAAGTCGCCCAAAATTACCTCAAAAGGATGCACTGTATTGGAAGGATCACAATATTTGTGAATTCGTAATTTGAGTTTCTTTTCATTTAGTGCTTTTGTTGTACAGTGTGTAATGTTGGCTAACTATATGATTTCAATGTAGTGATCCGACCGCTCATAATATTTGTGATATTGATACTTTGATACAGGCACGCTCAGAAAAATTTTCATATAACAGCAGTTTTATTGCGTTTTTTTTTATAAAAAATCATTCGAGTGGAATCAATTACAATTATATTTTGTATAACTTAGGTTTATTTTGTAAATTGTACATTTATTTGTTCTTTATTGGTCCTAATATCTATTATAAGAGTATTATATCTTAAAAGTATATTTTTAATTTTAAATGGGACTTTGCATTGTCGTTATAACCTCTAACAAATCCATTATTTAAAAATTATAATTTATGATATTTCTATCATAAGCAAATTTTTGCTTATATACATAGTTATACCCGAGCTCCTTCATGCGCTAACTTAAGTCTAAACTTTTTTTCTTTTGCGTTGTCCACATTGTTAGTGGAGTAATCTAATTTTGCTCATTAAATTCTAAAAAATTGTTTGGAAGTTGTACAAAAACTAATTCATACGGGCAAAAATCTTATGTCGTTGACGGTGTCGTAGTAAAACAATACGTGAAATACTTAAACTACTCATCTTTCGATAGTACCGAGAGTTCGGTGATTGCCTGTTGTTAATGTTAGTTTTTCAATGTAAGTAGATCATACAAATAAATATTCTGTTTTTTAATTCAGTAACCATGTCCGAAATAAACTTTTTCGTTGGACCATGGACAAGAATAACATTTTCAAAAATCTCGTATCATTATGATTGCATATTCTTGCCTTCAGTTGATATTGGGAATGAGCCGATGGTATCTAAAAGTAGTGAGCAAATGTTTTCTATTGAGCCTTCTTCCGATACTGACGCATGTTTTTGTACTTAACATTGACAACCTTATAAACCCAGAACTGGTATCTAATGCGCGATTGTTAAATGCTGCATGCAACTTGCTGAATTGAGATGGTTTTGTATGAATTGTTTAAAAACAGAAAATAAACGAAATTGACAGACTTGCTCACAGCTTTTAACGATTCTGTCATATAAGATAAATAAGAAGGAATAACACCTGAAACTAAACAATGTAACAAAGAGAAAAAGAATATCCGCTAGACGACTTTGACTTACCAGAGAAGGCACACAAAAGTGTGAATGAACGTGAGTGAGATCTTTTCTATATTCAAACGTAAGCACTTTTCGTGCATTACGGCAAATTGCAGAGACTGGGAGCGTTATAGATGTGGTCAAGCCTGTTCTTCATTGCAGTGTACGCACTGCCGAAAAATGTGGTGTGTATTACTGGACATAATGTGGTTTCAACAGGACGGTGCCACGAGCTAGACAACACGACCGATTTTAACTTTTGACCACGTACATTGGCCACCAAGATCATGCGATTTTACGTCGTTGAACTTTTTTTGCGGGGCTACGCTAAACACCGCGTTTAACGTTGGAGACCGTTAAACGCTGAAGTATTTGAAAACCAACATTTGTCAAGTTATCACCGAGATACCGCCTGAAATGTGCGAAAAAGTTATCGAAAATTACCTCAAAAGGACCCACTGCTGCAACTAATCCAGAGGCGGTCATTTAAATGGCATTGTATTTCGTATATAATGGCAAGGTCCAAGCATTACCTATATAATGAAATAAAAGCTCCATCGAAATCACAGCTATATGTGTGTTGTATTCAACTTTACCTTTGAAACCGAAAAATGCATAATACGGTATATATAAGTAGCGGCTTACCTTTAAAAATATGATTTACTAGTGGCCTAGTGCGATGCATCTTTAGCCCCTATGTGAGCCTGAAGTTGATTTATTGTAAAAGTTTGTTGCACTTTGAGAATGTTCTGCAAAGTCTTCGCTCCGAATTGCAACTGGTGGCAGGTAATAACAATTTTTCCAGCTCATTGTGTTTTAATTTACTATTATATTTTCATGCATTTCCAGATTTTCGACGAATTTTTTCATGAGCATATACATAGATGTAGCGGCACAGAGGTTGTAGGTCTAAGATTGCCCAAGGTACCGCTATTTGTTTTTTTTTATTATCGGAATAATGTTAAGCAGGATAGACAGGCGTTGTAGTGTAGACAGGCGAATAGCAAAATTTTAAATGTCATCTGCTGCGTTACTCTACTTCGTTATCTATTTTGCTGATGTTATTACGAACTGAACTCACGTTTGTAAAGTGGTGAATGTTAGGATTTTGTAAAACACTGAAATTGCTATCAAGTATATAAATATGTTGAAGGCAAAAATTAAAACTGAAATAAGACTTGAGTCTAAAGATTTAAAACAGGTATTTCTGGCATGATCTCCTAGAAAATGTTGGAATAGTTGTCTCGAAAGAGTTCAGCAATATCGTTACAAATTTTATTGCGAAATGAAAGTTTTTTTTTTGGCAGCGGTTTGATATTTGTCCTTGAATGCATTTGGTCCTGGTTTAATTTTGCGGAATCTGTTGTTACAAATTCGAGCTTCATTTCCATGCAGAAGTTAATTTGTTTTGAAAGAATTTTGCAATCTTGGCTGTGGCCAAATACTTTGATTTGTAAAATTTCTGTATAATCTCAGGCGGCAGATGTTTCTGATCTATCATTTCACTTTCATTATTTTCAGGATTGTCATATCATGTCGGCAACTGTTGCAATTGGTGTTCTTGTAGGAACATATGTGGACATGTTCCTACAAGAAAGACTCCAAAATGTGTTTTTGGCCTCGTTTTTTGTCACATTATAAAATTATGTTAGAAAATTTTGAATTTGTTGCTCCAGGGAAAGATCTTGCGAGAAGTCATTGGTAAACCAAGGTTTGTTAACGTTCTAATTTTCCGTTCCTATTTTGCGCATTTCTTCCTAAAAGCGGAGTATTTCCTCAGCGGAACAACCCCTCCAGCTCGCAAAATGACCAGAATGTCCGCAGTTAATGCATTTTGGCTGTGAGCCATCTGTGAAGACAACTTCCAGAGGCTGAAGAAAATTTTGTTCGATTGAAAGCCTACGTTTTAATCACCACTTTTGTAGTAAGTTTCAACTATTTTTACGTGTTCTTCGGTTGTTAAATGATCTATACCTATATTCATACCGCCTTACCATATCGGCGGTTTTGAGAAATATCAGTGAGACACTTACCAGGTTGAAGTAAAATAAAGAATATTCCTGTATCATAGTTATTCATCACCAAAAAGGAAGTGTGAATTTAATAAATGTGTACGGAGCTACTGCGTCCAGTGGTGACTTCACCTCTTCTGGAATTGTTCCGAAGTAGAGGGTTGTTACGACCAGATATGCCTGTTTGAGTTCCTTAGGAGTATAAGAATAGGAATTCACACCTTTTTCCCTTAAAAACTCCTCACTCCAGCATGGATCACATCGATGATAAGATAAAGTCTACTTTTATTCTTACTATAGGTAATATTCTGAATTTTGAATGAAGTATTCGGAGTTTTGCCTTCTAATTGCATCAATGAACTTTTAATGGAAGAATCGTTGGGTCTTATTGCCAAAAGTACCGGTAGAGCTATTGTTATCCTGTGGCTGCTGACCACAGATATTGAAAAATTTACTAAATTTTCGGATGGAGCACAAATTATTGTGTTTTATGGCAGCTGATCGTGTCTTTCCTATAGTATCCACAAATACCGTATCGAATGCCTTTACCGAGGTGGGTATTATTATCAGTGGAACTTTCAAATGTTTCGTGGCTTTCGCTATATGACACTTACGACATGATTTCACATGTGTAGTTTATGTTTTGTCATATTCTTCCAGTTGTAATACCTCCTGGTTTTGTCAATTGTCTTAAAAATTCAACAGTGTCCGTCTTCAGCAGGGTTATTAAGTCGTTTTTTTTTAATATCTTGAAAAGCTTTAGCATTTTTATAATCAATTTGGGTCATTTCATTAGAAGCGCTATTTTAATTCTAATCAGTCTCTTAATGCTCATGTTTTTTTCAAGACAAATTCGAATATCTTCCGTTAGGTGCCACTCGCAATTTTTTAATGTTGTGTTTATCAGCTTCTTCTTCGAGCCTTCCTCTAAATCATAATTCCCATTAGGATACAAAACTTTTCTAGTTTGATTTAACATCTGTCGGGAGTAATCTTTAATTTATATTATTTATTGGATCGTACATACTGGGCTTCTTATACTCTTTAAATTCATGCTGCTTATTCAAGGTATTACTATTTTTATCACCGATATTGTCGATACTCAAGTCAGTTTTGAGCTCGGATTCTTCATAAAAATAAGTAAGAAAGTGGTCAGTGATCGGTAAGGACAAGGATATGTTACCCGTTTATGTATGGTGTGAAATGAGCAACCCGTTCAATTGTTAATTTATTATAACACTTTCGCTTTTTGTAAAGTTCTTGGTAAGTGCTGTCCTTCATGTTTCTGAGTCAAAACTGCATGTTTGTCGGCGTCATTAGTTACGCAAAACTGCTTTCAGAAGTCCGGATATTGGAGTGGTGCAAAACTCATAGCAGTTTTAAAGAAAAAAAAAAAAACATCTAAAAAAAATTTAAAAACCGTTTCACAATCTCTAGTCGATTCGAACTGGAGTTTTGCAGGCTGTCTGGTGTACTTTACATAATTCTTTAATAAATCTGGGATAGTAATTGCAAAAGGATGCAAATTTCCTAGCACCATCTGTGGCCGTTGGTATGGGATAATTTTCTATTACCGAATATTTATTATCATCTGAAAGTATTCTTCTATCATTCCATTTGTGTCCAAGATATGTCACTTCAGTTATGAAAAATTATTTAAGTTGAGACTGTGATTTCGACAGAGGTTAAAGACATCTTTTAAATTTGAAAGCATATGTTTTTCAGAACATCCTAATCCAACCAAGTCGTTGTTGAGGATATTTTCAGACCATAAGATAATTTAGAAATCTGCATGAACCATTATTAATTAAAACTGATGTAAGACTCCTAGACTTCTTCTCTAACCCGATGCGGTTGTTTATCTTTAACCCTTAACTTTTGTTCATTTAAAGTATTTTAAGCCGTTATGGTAATATTTTTGTTCAGAATTTGCAAAATTTTTGTTTTTTGTTTATTATTAATTTTTCACTTTGCGGTTGTTTGAGTGCTACTGTAATAGTGTTTGTATTCTAAATACCAATAAATATTCTGTCAGCTTTTACAAAAGTACTTGCGACAAAAACACCTGGTAGAGGTTTTTGATTTGGTACTAATACTTCTTTGTTTGAAGTTACTACTGATTTCTGACGTTTGATTTCACATCTTACTGGCAAAGTTATGTCGTCATTGCAAGTACTCGTAATTGGAATACCTATGTCTCGTGGGAAATCATAGAGGCGTAGGATAAGATAGTCAGAATCATTATTAAATTGAATACATAATTATATTTTTTAATGAAGTCCACACCAATGATTCCATCGCAAGGTGTTGGAAAATCATTGTGTAAGACAAGAAAAGTATGCGAAATTTTTATTCATATCAAACTGCGTTGTATCGATTGTTTTGATTTTATTTTGTTATTTGTCACTTAAAGCAGTTATTATATTACATATAAATACTTGTATTTATTTTGTTAATGGTGAGTATATATACTAATAATGCTAGTGGAGTATAGGTTTGATTTAGTTTGACTTGTGTAAAAATGCTTAAGTTAAGGTTTAGATTATACAATTACCATTTTACTGACTTGATCGTAGGGGGTCATTCAAGTTTTAATTATTTTGTCTTCTTATGCAACGGAATTTGCATTTATTGTTCTGTCTGATGTTTAGTATTTGAACGAAAGGACCTCAACCGATTCACCTTTCACAGAACCTGTTACTTTTTCAATAATTTCTCTTATGTCCAATAATTATATTTTTGGCAGTACCTTTCAATTTTATCTTTATTTAGTGGGTAATGGAAACGTTCACGAAAGATTTTATATTATCACACTTCTCATCAAAGTCAGAAATTAGCCTTAAAGCTGTGTTAAAAAATGTCATAACAGATGAGGACATTGTATCTATGCAGGTAGGTATACTACTTTGTTTGTTTATAATTTTTGATTAAATGAAAGAGAATGGATCTCATATTGGTAAATGTTTTGTTTAATGTAGGCAATTATGTGTGGAATACAATATCAGATAAATGTCCGCCTCTGTAAGCCACACAAATGCGAGCCCTTTTGAGCACATTTTTCATTACATTCTCACACATTTGATGCGGTATTTCATTAATTTCATCACGAATGTTTTGTCTGAGTTGCTGAAGTTTCCGGTTTGTTTGCATAAATCTTGCATTTCAGATATACCCACAAAAAGAAGTCCGGAGCAGTCAAATCAGGCGACCGCGGAGGCCAATCAACATCACCATTTCTTGAAATAACTTTTGTGGAGAGAGGTCTCGCAGTAATTCCATTGTAACCCTGGTTGTACGCGATGTGGCACCGTCTTGTTGATACCACATACGAATCAAACGCAAAGCATGCAGTTGTACCGTTAAAAAGTTTTCAATCGCGATATCGCTCCCCATTGACAGTTACCGTT
Organism: Philornis downsi; assembly: GCA_019455685.1. Taxonomy (NCBI): domain Eukaryota; kingdom Metazoa; phylum Arthropoda; class Insecta; order Diptera; family Muscidae; genus Philornis; species Philornis downsi. The sequence continues at coordinate 4,865,402 of JAHXMU010000194.1, read as the reverse complement.
ACGCCAGTTTCAAAGAAGTAAGGTCCAATGATTCCTCCTGACCAAATTGCACACCAGACTATCACTTTTAATGTACGCAAAGGTTACTGATGAATAATTTGAGGGTTTTCCATTGCCAGAACCGACTATTCTGTTTATTCACATATCCATTCAAATGAAAATGTGCCCCATCACTCACTATGATTTTTTCATGAAAATCGGGTTTGTCATGGCATATGTACGGCGGCGTAAATGGTCTTGTGGAAGAAGCTCTTGTGTCAACTGAATCTTAAATAGAAACAAATGTATATCCTTGTGCAAAATTGTGGCCAAAGTTGTTTTTTAAAGACCAAACTCCTGAGCATGGCATCGAATTGAGGTTGTTGGATTGTTTTGAACACTTTTTTGAGCAGCAATAATGTTTTCAGCCGATCTTGCAGTATGTTATGGTCCATGCTTGGCCCTGTCAGCTACAGGCCCTCTTCCTTCGAAATCATTCACTAAACGATAAATAGTGCGTCTTGTTGACACTTTGTTTCTCCCAAAAATTTCACGTAACTTTCTCATTCTCACAGTAGTCGATGATTGATTTTGATAAAATGTTTTAACGATTAAAACACTTTGGTTTACCGAATATTTTCCCATAATAAATTTTCCACGTCTCTACTTCACGACTGGCAAATATGAACTGTCAAGACTAATGTTTACCAAAATGGCGGCAAAACAAGTAGTATACCTTCCCGACAGACACGTCCGATACCTTACAATGTCTTTTATAGGGTTTTTGGGTCTTGTTCAAATTGTTGGACCTAGTTAAACATTTCATATTTTAATTTTTATTGTTCATTTGCATAATTCTCAAAGTAAACGTAAAGCAAGTTACCACTGCAATTATTGTTAAGCAAACTTCAATTAGAACTACATCTAATTGACCCTGTCCGACAGCTACCTCACATAAATGTTTTATTTCTCTCTCCATCCGGCACACCAGAGAATGTGACGAGGACTACGGGGAAAAAACAATCAAAACAAAAAAAAAGAAGAAAATGACTGCCTAATTTTAATGAAACGAAAAAAATTATTGAAATATAAAAAATAAAAGAAATTCTTTCAAAAAAATCGTAAAACTACTTAAAAAACTGAATAAAAAGTAACTACTTCTAAAGAAAGTTAAAAAAAATACAAAAAAGTGCTACAGAAACCACACCCTTTTGAAAAAGAAAAATATGTAAAACGGCCTTTTCTCAACACCATAAGTGAACGAAACCACCATCAACAACCCCGAACAAGAAGAAATCTTAACAACAACGAAAACATCAGTAACCAACAACGAAACACCAAATTATGAACAACTAAAACAACAACACTAGTACCATCAACAACCACGAAGAGGAAATTACCATCAAAAATAGAGTAAATAGAATATTTACATTTTATATAAATTTATCAGCAAGAAAAGAAAAGGCAAATTTTTTTTAATACAAAATAGAAATAAGTAAATCATTTTCGTTTTAATAAAAAAAAAATAAAGGGGGATAGAAAATACGGTATACTTTTTTTCAAAACTACAACGCTTTTTACAAAAAAAAAAATGGAAAAAGATTTAGTTCAACATTTTAATCTAATGCTGAGTTGCGTCAGAGAAATCCCGATATTGGATGAGAATGACCGAAGCCAAATGCCTGATTTTTTGGCACAAGTTGAAGCTATTCTCCCATCTGTCGCGGTGTTTGACGAAAACAAGAGAAATATACTGTTCGGTTACATGAAAAACAAGTGTGTAGACATGGAGTAGTAGGAGATTGGGAAGCATTAAAAGAAATTCTTGTGACTAACTTTAGAGAGAAGGAAACAAGTAGGGAAATAATGGACAGGCTAAAGACTTGGAGACTTGATTCGTCAATTGAAAAATACGATTATTATTATAGTTTAAATAACATTAGGAATATACTACATAATAGACGATTAACTCATAGTGAAGATGGATTTTCAGCAGACGAGATTAATAGGATATCGTTACAAGTATTCAAAGATCATCTGCCTGAATCGACAAGAACTATAATTTTTGCACGAAACCCGCAAACCTTAGAGACATCGTATAAAATAATTCTCGAGGCGGGGCACCAAAATTACACTACTCTCGGAAACAGACAAAAATGATGTACGTAATGCACATTCAGGAAATTTTGGCAATTTTAGGAACGGTAGCTATGTATAATAATGTTAACAATAACAATGGCTATCTCAGCAACAATAATTATACAAATAATGCCAATAATGGTGCTACCAATAGAAATAACGACCGAAACTATAGATTTGGCTATAGGAAGACTATCCGATTCAGGAAGACATTCGAATCAAACAAGAAACTCGCGTTATTCACGCAGAAAAGCTGGAGAACCATTGAAAGCTCAATCATAAATTTTCATGGGGTAGGCCGAAGCAACTTCCCTATATAATCATTATATTGACTAGCGGCCAATAAAGACATTACGTTTCATCGTTGGTGTCGGAGCAGAATTCACTATCATCAATGAAAACCTCTGCGACCCAAAATGGAAACAGGACCTTATAAAAGTCCTATTTGTTCCAAAAAAAGATTCACTAAATGGGAAAAAATGGCGACTCGTAATTGATTATCGAAAATTGTATAGCGTTACCACTGAAGACGGATTCCCAATTCAAAATATAGACGATATATTTGATAAATTAGGAAAATTTCAATATTTTAAACCCTGGATCTAACAAAGGATTTCCACCATATAGAAATGGATGAAAGAGACATCCACAAAACAACTTTCTCAACCGCGAGTTGCCATCGTGAATTTTTGCGAATACCCTTCGGTTTGAGGAATGCTCCCTCTACCTTTCATAGACTAATGAACGAAGTCTTGAAAGAATAAATTAATAAAATCTGTCTCGTGTATTTGGGCTATATTCTGGTATTCTCTACATCTAGAGTCCCTAACCAAAGTTTTGAGTTGTTTACAGAAAGCAAATTTGAAGATCCAGTTGAGTAAATTTAATTTCCTAAAACAAGAGACAGAGTTCTTAGGACATCTGATTACATGTAACGGCATAAAACTAAATCTCAGGAATGTTGAAGATACAGAATTCCCCTCCTCAAAAATCAAAAGGAAATTAAATCGTTTTTAGGCATAACTGGCTACTACAGAAGATTTACTAAAGATTATTCAAAGGTAGCATTCCCATTAGTAAAATGCTAAAAGAAAGGAGCTAAAATTAATATTAAAGATAGGGATTACATTGACACATCTGAGAAATTAAAAACCATTATTAAGTCGGACCCTATACTGGTGCATCCTGACTTCTCAAGTGACTTCGCTCTTGGGGCGGGGCTGACGCAGAATGACAAAATTGTCTGCTATGCTAGCCGATCACTTAATGGACATGAAAAAAATTATAGTACCATAGAGAAAGAACTCTTGGCTTTAGTCTGGTCAACCAAATACTTTATACCCTATTTGTTCGGTAGATATTTCACAGTAAAAACAGATCACAGACCCTTAGTATAGCTTAGCAATTTAAAAGAGCCAAATGCAAAACTACAGCGTTGGAAAATAAGGCTAAACGAATATGATTTTGACGTAAACTACATAAAAGGTAAAGAAAACGTTGTTACAGATGGCCTTAGTCGAATTGTTGCAGACTCGAATGAGGAAGTTTTGCTTATGATACCATTGATACCATATGAAGATGACATTGATACCATACGCAGCACACTGGGGCCGATTGCCAAATTTGTGGCCAAAAGTCGAAAACGCATTCAATTCAGGTAAATGTTTGTGCTTGGGGGTTTTTGGGGTCGCTGATTACGAATCTGATGTTAAAATTTGAAAAAAACAAAATGGCGGAATCAATATGGATGACTTGTTTGAAAAACGCATTTTATTTATACATAATGACAACGATTAGCTTAAAATTAGGTTTTAGCAGAAATTAAATTAAATTTATAATGATGGATAGATAGTTCAGAAATTATCATTACATTTTTGAGTAAATATGAAAAAAGGAAATATTACGAAACAAAAAATTCTGAAATTATGTATTCATTACATAGTCTAATTGGTTAGGTACAACTTTAAAAATCTTCGTCAGAAGAATCACTTGATTCAGTCAGTAGATTCAACTGGAAAAAAGCTTGAGCTTTCCTCACTTATTGAAATATTTTGCGCATTTAATAACTGTACTGCTTCTGGCAGTAATGATTTAAACTTTGTACAGGGTAATTTTCGCAAGCTAGATATATATGGGTCAGATGATAATAGAAGCCGTGAAAAAAGGTCTTCCATAGTTTTTACTCGTGAACATTTTCTCGTAAAATCTGATCTGAACTTTTTAATGCATTTATTATTGGACTCTTGAATATCTTCAGACATTTGTCCGATTGGTAATAGAGAATTAGTTATTATTTCCTTGGCATGAACTAAAATCTTATGCATTGAAGTTGGCATATAATACCAGGGGAACAAGTGTACGAAGTCGCGAGCTGTTTGTATGGCATAATCTTGAAATGCAATTAGATTAATTTCGTGGCCACTCGAATAAGTCTGCAGTAAAACACGAAAACGTTTTATAAGATTTTCATTCACCCCTGTGATTGAACCAGAAGTTGTAGAGTTTTCAAAAAATCGTCGAGCGGTATTCCACTACCAAAAGCAGGCTTCGGTTGATAGACTATCAGTCCCAATCGTAAACGAAAGCTTTTTGAATGTTTGCTTTTTGGGTTTGAACAGGTACTTTATCATTGGAACTACGCGCTTGATTTGATATCAAGTTTGTACCCTACGTGCAAACAGCATTCGAAGAATCGAATCCATGCATGCAAACTTGACAAACCAAACTGTAAATGATCACTGTTGATTTCCTTTTCCAGCATCGCATGAATATTGCTAAAGTCTTTTGAAGACGTTGAGAAGATGCAGTATTTGTTATTGCATTGCAAACTTTACCGTCTATCATGGTGAAAGCAATTTTGAAAGAAACGCTTATGTCGGTAGCGCAAGAAATCGCAATTTTTTTTTCCATTGAACAACAGATCAATTTACAACCTACAACAAGCCCGACCATCGAACAACAGGCAGCAATATGACTTTTCTCCCTGTCCTTAAAATTTTCCGTTGCAATTTTACGTTTATTTTCAGACAAATCATTCCTTTGTTAATATCACATACATAATTATTATAAATTTAGGACATCATGATAAAATTGTACTCACTCTTCCCTTTCGAATCTATATTTTAAATTATTTTTGGTGTAATTTGTGTAGGTTTGGCTTCGTTTTCAACAGAACACTTATAAACACGCTCGAATCTCGGCGCGTCTGAATCGAGCAACGGTCGCTTTTAAACTGGGACACCACAGCACGTATAAGTGATCATACCCTCCCGAATTTGAATTTCGACCCCCGGACTATTACTCTACCAATCCCAAACCCCTCTATCCCCATTAAAGGAACTTCGTTTTTCGACTTTTGGCCACGAATTTGGCAATCGGCCCCAGTGTGCGCAATGCAGAAACTGATGGTACTGAGTTCATAAAGATTACTGAGAATATATTGAATATATTTAAGAATAAATTTATTTTGAAAAGAGCGGAAAGACAAGCATACCTATACAGTAAGAAAATTGTGTTTAGAAGAAAAATTAATGAAACATGGAGCGTAGCATCGGAAAAGGACCTTTTTGAGATGATGAAAGAAAATCTTCCGCAGAAAGCATTATTGGTAGTGTATTGCGCTGACAAAGATCTATTTTTAAAATGTCAAGAAATGTATATAAAGTATTTTTTAGGAATACAAAGTTAAAAATTCAGAGAATAACCACGCTATTGCAAGATATAACTGACGAGGATGAGGTACCCCAAATAATAGAGGGGTTACATCTCGAAAATTACCACATAAAATATAATAAACGAAGCAGAAGTAAAAAATGAAATTTACTATCCTAATTTGCAGAAAAATATCCAAAAGTATATTAACAATTGTGAAATATGCAATAAAGCAAAGTACGATAGAAATCCTACCAAGCATTTGTTGAATGTAACAGAGACACCTGATAGGCATAACGCAATGATCCATAACGCAATGGTACCCGAAGAGAGGGAGGCATCGATAAATTTACAAAATACGCGACTGCGCATCATCTCCCAGGTGGAACGTGGATACCAATTGTAAACGCTTTGAAAACGCGTATCCAATATCTGGATAAACCAGGAGCAATCACAACAGTGTGGCGGTGAAAGAGTTCCTCAAGAAATATGGAATTAAAGTTCACTTCACAACGACATGTAATAAAACAGATAATGCAGACATCGAGAGATTGCATTCAACCTTAAACGAACATATTCTGTTATTTAATGCAAATGAAAACAATAAGGATGGCTTACAAGAAAAAGTGGGGAAGGCAATAATCGCCTACAATAACACAATACATTTAGTAACAAAAATAAAGCCCATAGACTTCATTAATAATATCATATTAAACGAAAATCTGAAGGATATCTCAGAGAAACTTAGCAGGGAAAAAGCTGAGAGAATAAGCCTTATAAACAAAAATAGATCAATCCTAAATTAAAACACGTAACAGCGAAATAGTTAAACATCTTTCGTATAATAACCAAATGCTTAAATTGTAGATATTTAGAAGATAAAATTAACATAATCATGGACAGTATTGCCGAAGAAATTGAAAAATTCCAGATATACTTTATAAAGTTAAAATTAATTAGAATGGGAGTAATGTCAGATGCATCCAACTGTATCATAATTGCAATAAAGATACCCAAAAACTACATAAGCGTCGAGGTTCTGTTATTTACCCCAATACCCAACAGAAAACACTTTTAGATTATCAAATCTAATGAATTAATAGTATCAATAAATGAAAGACAGTATACTTACTACAAAAACTTATTAATAAAAGAATTAAAACCTTCGACAAGCAATGGAAAACTCGAACATAATAACAGAACCGAAGTAAAATACATAGACGATGAAACTATATTAATTAAAAATGCATTCTCTATGGCAATAATACAAGACTGTGACAACAGAACACTTGTTTTTAACGGAAACTACATATTGTCCTTCGGAAATTGCAAGATAATAATTGGAAATAATGTATACTTTAATAAGAAAACTGAAATCCGAAATACTTTCTTTTATCCGACGAACAATATTAACCTGCCTGTTAATGAAGCCGTTAGTTTTGGGAAGATTTCAGTACCGTATTTCAAAAATATGTATATAGGAAATAAAGGAACTTGTTTTCCACAAAAATGTATCATATGGCATAAATATAACTTTAAGTTTGATAATAATATTTGTAATTGCAACATTTGCAGATCTTGCAAAAAGAAAGGAAAAGTTGATGTTAATATTAAATTAGCTTCTACTGCCACACATTCAGCAGAGACTGCTGAATCTGGGAATGGAGCAGTTACATGGCACAAAAAGCTATACGTGTATTTCTTTATTTATATTTATTATATTATTATATTATATTGATGTACATATGTACAAATATGATGTATTTATATTACATCTGTGTCCAACGCGCAGATTCACTGCCAATAAAACATATTTCCTCTTGTGTGTTTTTTTTTTTTTTTTGTACTAAATGTTTAATTTCTCCCTCCACTAGTCACACCAGAGAATGTGACTATGCTCTGATTATGTTTTCTTGTAATTACTACAGTTTTGAATAACTCTTTGGGCGAACTATGCTGTCCGTCGCTTGCACAGCTCTAGTGTTATAATCCCTATAGCGGCCTTGATTCCGTCGTCTTCATGGACTTCACTAACAGACGTTTTGGTCGTCACGTTAGAACAGTCCTATTGGCGTCAAAAAACGTATTGGTAGTTCTTTGGAACAGCGCTCGAAATAAGCACAAATGTCCATGTAACCACGAAAAGATTTCAAGCATACAGGATCGCTATGTGGAGAAATAAACAGAAATGTGTTTGGGCCTTAAATATTCCGTTGTTGGATATCGATGCGGTGATTCAGCCACTCATTATATTTGCAAATTCAGCTAAAAGTATAATATAAACAATAATAACGCAGCAAGACACGTGCGAACATCAGTCTGTTGCTGTATATCAATATAGAAATCTGACCACTCATAATACTTGTGAGTTCAAATTTTGATATAATTTTCAATTAGTGCTATTGCCATATAGTCATCTATGTTGGTTTCTCGTAAGCACGCTACACCATATAATTGTAATTATATGGAAATTCTTTCAAAAAATATTACTTAATTTAATTTTTTTTTAATGTTTCGTGGTATTCGCTGTTTGATACTTATATTATGATGTTGTTGGAGAAATGTTTATTTTAATTCGTATTGTCATTTTATTTATAATTACCCATATGTATTTTTATTATTAATGTGTCAAGTCTACTTGTTCTAATACTGCTGCTATACGTTTGACCATCACTATTGTTGTTGTTATTGATCGCAGTCAGTGATGGATAACTGTTATCTTTCTCGTTTGTCTGTTTTGTAGCTAGACTTGTGCGTATATACATACATACATATGTATGTTGATCATTGTTTTGGTTTATGTCGCCAAAGACTTTTGTTAGAAAATTGCATTATGTTTTGCTACGCTTCTTGTACTGTCCATTTACTTTCATATTTTTGGCACTTGCAAAGTAAATAAGACTTTTGCTTTGAGTGACCCTTTGGTTTGTTAAACAACAAGCGTAGCAACAGTTAAAAAGTTTAAGTCGAGCGACGTGTTTATTCTGTCTGTCCCGCTGCAGTTGTTATTACATTGTAGTTTAAGTTTAAAGTGGAACACATCATATTTTATGTTAAATAAAATTTTATGGTGGTTCAATATTAAGAACTGAAAAACTGTGTTTTTAATTCTTGACGGCTCAACTGCCACAAGATTCTCTGACATTTTAATGGTGCCGAAACCCGGGAGGGAAAACAATTTATTGTTTCCCAGTTATGAATTTTGTCCAATGAAACAGTGACTGGTCCTAATTGAACGGAATAGTTTAAACTTAGCTACTGCGAACTATGTGGAATCTGAATAAACTTAACAAATTAATTAGAAATTGATATAAAACTAAATTTATGAAACAAAAAAGAAAACGCTGCGAACGAATCAAGTGAAAATTCTGGAACGTGTCGGCTCGTGTGGTTAAAGGAAATTTCCAGAGAGTGATTCTGAGTCGCGATTACTAAATTCGCCAACATTCCATTCTAGTACTTTCCATGCCACATCTCATAGAAATGATAGTGTGTCCCTACATTTTCGGGAGATTATTTACAATGGATTTCTTATCGAGACTTATTCGTTTCTTTAGTTCATAGTAATCCCAATTTGACCAACGCTCAAAAATATTATTTTCTACGTAGCTCGTGTCGAGACACACCTTTGACAATTATAAATGAATACCCCGCATCGGAAACAAGCTACGAATTAGCATGGTCGGCCCTTAGCTTGTGGTATCACAATAAAAGAAACATAGCGGATACAGTGTTTGAAATTATTCGATATCCCTAAGTCTAGTGATTCTTGCGAGGACATTAAAAAATTCTTCACACGACAAGAAATAGTTTGGCTCTCTTAAGACTTTGGAAATAAATTGCGAAAATTGGGATCCCATTCTAATTCACATTACAGTAAGCAAGTTAGATATTCAGACTTGCAAAGAATGGGAGAAGTCTTTGAATGCCTCAACTGAAATTCCGAAAATAAAAGATTTATACATATTCCTTGAAACAACTTTTCGCACACTAGAGTCCATAAATGACCACACTTCATCTGTCGTTCAAAATTCTAAATATATATCTCGTCGTAAATATAATCAAACTCGTCGCATTCATACGGTTGCTCTTAATGACGAAAACTGTCTTTGTTGTGGAAAACGTCATTTATTGTACATGTGTTTCAAATTCGCTGCCTGGCCATGAACTATTAAGCGCGATTTGATATTTAAGCATAAAATTTGTAAAAATTGTCTGAATACCGGCCACTTTGCAAAAGATTGTTCTTTACAAGCGAGGTGTAAGATTTGTAGAGCTTCGCATCTTATTGTGGTTCATAATGAATTCGCTCGTGTCAGTCGCAATTTTGAGAAATTATCGCCATTTTCCACTAACAATACCCAATCCAATGGTAATTCCGATTCTGAGGTTCCAAGTACATCCGTATTGGCTCAGAATATGAACTCGCCCAACATAAATTGTAATTTGTCTTTACTAAGAGCAACTGTCATGCCCCAAGTGTTGCTTGCTACCGTCTTCTCGACCAAGGGGCACAAGCAACTTTAATTACGGAAAGTGCGGCTCAATTACTACGTCTTAAGGAATACAATACATTTGCTCGGATAAATGGAATAGGTGACAAAACATTGTTGTTCGCAAATCTGTCCGACTTTGTCTTTTTTCTGCTGTCGAAAGCGATTTTGAACTAGAGAGTAGTGCTTATGTTTTGCCTTCACTAACCTCTTATTGCCCTGGCAAAATAGAAACAAATCAGTTGCCCGATTTGTCTGAATTCAGCCTTGCCAATCCGAAATTTACCAATAATGACCAAATCGATTTGTTGATAGGTGGAGATATCTATGGGGATATACTGTTGCCCCAACAAAAGAAATTCGATAAGGGTATATTTCTACAATTATCTCACTTTGGTACAATATTCTCCACAAATTAATATAAATTTCTGCTCATTGGATAGTCAGCTCAAAGCATTTTGGGAGCAGGAAGAGATTTTAGGAAAAAGAAAGGCCACACCGGAAGAAAACGCTTGTGAGGAGTGCTTTTTAAACACATTTAGCCGTGGCCCTGATAGAAGGTTTACTGTAGCTTTACCTTTTCGATCAGTATTAGCTGGAAAAACCGCCCCCACTTTTAGCCACACTGACTATAATGCTCTCAAGCGATTGAAAAACATGGAAAGTCGTTTCTCCAGAGACTCTCATCTAGCTTCAGAATATAGAAAATTTATGGAAGAATATGAATTGCTAGGTCATATGGCTAAAGTAGGTGTATACCCAGAAGCCATTCATCATCAAGGATATTTTCTGCCTCATCATGGTGTGTTGAGAGAAAGTAGCTCCACGACAAAGCTGCGCGTTGTTTTTGATGGAAGTAGTAGAAAGCCCCCTTATACCTCTTTGGCGTCGGTTTCAAGTAGGATTTCCCTCCGACTTGGAAAAAATGTTTAGACAAATTCGCTTAATTGATAGCCAACATCACTACCAACAAATTTTTTGGCATGGTTCTGAAAATTCTAAAATTTATGTATACAAACTCCAAACCGTTACATATAGCACTAGTCCGGCCCCCTATTTGTCGATCAGAGTGCTACATCAATTGGCCCATGAGGAGCAAGAGACGTATCCGGAAGCCTGTGAGGTTCTAAAAACTGGCACGTATGCGGACGATGTCATTTCTGGCGCAGACTCAGTAGAAGAGGCCCTAAACTTTCAAAAAGACTTTGTGGGACTATTGGCTGCAGGCGGTTTTAATTTAAGAAAATGGGCATCAAATTCTTGGAAATTTATGTCTTTTATTCCTGAAGAATTTAAAAAAAAGAGAATTAGAGTTGATTTCGATGAGACCAATGTGGTTAAGGCTCTAGGCTTGGCATGGAATACAGTGGAAGATACATTTTCGTTCACCGTCAACTTTGTGGCTGAAAATCAAGACACAATAAGCAGTCTGCTGTCTGATGCGGCCAAATTGTACGATCCTCTGGGCTGGTTAGCTGTTATGACATCGAAGATGGAGATCATATAGAAAACCCAAAAGTTAAATAAAATTGAAAACTCAGCTAAATTATTTGGAACGACAAATGCGATTCCAAATAACTTCTCATTTTAAATATTACCACATACTTACTACATTTTGCTGATACAGTCAAGTTATTACAACACATTTTTCCCATAAAACTGACTAAGAAAATAAAACCAAATTATTTGGAACGACAAATGCGATTTCAAATAACTTCTCATTTTAAATATTACCACATACTTACTACATTTTGCTGATCAACCAAAATAATAATTTCATCATTCAATATTGATAAATTTACACTGTTCGTTCCCAACTACAAACAGGAAACGAAACAGACAAGCAAAAATAATGAAATTTAAACCGTGCATTATAAGGGATTCGATATAGCATAAGTTATTATTAAGAACCAAAATGTAAAATTGAAAGAACATAATAAATCAGAATTAATCTCACATCCAAATCATTTGGACGTTTTTTTTTGGTCAAGTAAAACTTGTACTATATAATTGGCGCAGTCGGTAGGATTCGCGAAAGGAATAAATCCTTTAACGTTTTTACGGTTTAACGCGAATCAAAGTTTTAAAATAAATCTAAAAAACTTAGGAACCTTTTATAGTGAAACTCTAAAAGTGAAAAAAAAAACCAAAACTTAAAATACTGCTGCGAATCCTACCGGACCCTCCAGTAGCAATACAGAATTTTGAACTAAAACTTAAATTACTGCTGCGAATCCTACGGGACCCTCCAGTGGCAATACAGAACCAGAAAATTTTTTACAAATAAACTGATTTCAAAATAAAGTGAACAAAAAAAAAAAAAAAAAAAAAAAGACAAAAGTGAACACAAAAAGTGAATCTAAGAAGAGAACACAGAGAGAAAGGAGACAGGAACACAATGAAGCCTGAGCAGAAAAATCAAAGGAATAGTGAAGAAATTGTGATATAAAAACTGAAACAGAAACATACAATAAACGGAACAGAGGTTACAAAAGTTCAAAAGACTGACTACCCAAAACAACCCTACCGGTTGTCAATAGCAAATTCCTGTTTTAAAAGATCTACCCCCCGAAAGGAAGAAGGGACAATATTTTTTGATCTCAACAACTCAACCCAAGCAATACTTTTGTGAATTGAAACAATCAGCCCTAAATACAACTATAAGACACAACATTAATAACACCAACATCAACAACATTAGCACCAACAACATCATCAACAACAGCAAGGCAACTATAGGACACAACATCAAAAACACCATCATCAACAACAGCAACAACAACAGCAAGGCAACTATAGGACACTACATCAATAACACCATCATCAACAACAGCAGCAACAACAGCAAGGCAAACAACTGTTCAAAACAAATTATACATTCAAAGTAAGACCAGATTTAAGTTATATTTAAATAGAAAAAAAAGTATATATATAGATTCTTCATACCTTGGAAAAGAAATTATAACAGAATCTCAACCTCAAATATAAAGGGTAAACTAAGTTCACGGAATATTCTATTAAATTCTTATGTTTCTGTGCGAGAAGAAAACATAATAATGGCAAACGAGAACGCAGTCCGTTCAATTAGCCTAGATCCATTGAAATATCTGGATCGACTTCCAGAGTTTAATGGAGATCATCGAGATCTACAGACATTCATTACTTTGGTTGACAGAGTCTTTCCACTTTTAAGAACATACGACGAACCCTCTCAGCTCTTATTTTCCGACATCATCAAAAGTAGATTGAAGGGAAAAGCTAGGGAAATTATCGAAATTAATTGTCAAGCCCAATCATGGAATGACATAAAAACAGTTTTAATAAATAATTTCGAAGAAAAGTATAGTATAGAAGAACTATTTGACAAATTGAAAAGTGTATATTTCAAAGTTAACAGCGTCGAGTTTTATAACGATATAAAACACCGATTACGGAGTCTTAATAATAAGACAATATGCTTAGTAGGGACAGGACCAGCAGCCAACGAATGTGCAAGAAACAATATGAGGACGGCACTAAACGTTTTTAGAGAGAAATTGCCCGAGCCAATGAAGACCATCATAACTTGCCGAAATCCAGATAGCCTGGAAGAAGCAATGGATATCTTGTTCCAATCTGGATACGCTTACCATACAAGAAATGGGGCCCCAAACGAAAAAAACTATAACCATAACCAACAGGGAAAAGGAAAAGAAAAACCGAACCAGACTGACCACAATGCGATCAAACATAGTAGATATAATAATGGGAATCAACACTATAAAAATAATCAATATAATAAATGGCAACAAAATAACAATAACCAACAACCTAGATACGAGAACGGTGGATATCGACCCAACAACAGTAACCAACGCATACCAAAACTAATGGATATCAACATGATTGAAAATCGTAATAACTCTTTTTACCATAATGATAACCAGGATATGCCTGGCAATACAGCAACAAATTTCCATATACAGGCCTCAAGGGTGAACTACCCCATATAATAGTTAAAAATAAACTAAAATTCATAATCGACACGGGAGCCACACAATAGTTAATCCGGGATTATGCCATCCAAAATGGAAAATTAAATCAAATACAACGACTCTCAAAACCCTTCATAATCAAATTAGAACCACCACAGTATACAGAGTTCCACTATTTTCAGAATTAGGAAATGAAAATGAACAATTTAATTTAATAGAATGCAAATTTCATGACTTTTACGATGGAATTATCGGAAATGATGTTCTCAAACGATATAAAGCTATAATAGATTGTAGACAAGACATTCTACTAATCAATAATTTGCAAATCCCTTTATTATACGCGAATACTCGTACTGTAAAATTTATAGTGGGAGAAGAAACCGGATTAGTTCATATCAATGAACAATGCAACGATAATGGTGACTTAATCCTACAAGAAGGAGTTTACAATGTTCAAAACTTCAAAATCGAAGCTAAAACTTCAATGGAAAGCCGGGAAATAATCCATGTGAAAACCACGGACACAACCGTAGTCAATGCAAAGAATTTTTGCATTTTCAACACCGAATTCCAACAAACTGAACCAATTCTTCAACAAATTCGTACATCACACATGTACTCTGAAGAACAAACAGAGATATTGAAGGTGATAGGAAAATACAAAAGTATCTTTTATGAACCAAATTCTAAACTAACATTTACGAATGCAATAAAGCACAAAATAAAGACGGTCGACAATGTACCCATATACGCGAAATCTTATCGCTACCCGTATATTCATAAGGATGAAGTACAAACACAAATCCAAGAGATGCTTGCTAATGGTATTATTAGGCATAGTACCTCACCGTACTCCGCTCCGATATGGATAGTCCCAAAAAAGGATGATGCTAGCGGGAAGAAAAAATGGAGGCTAGTAGTGGACTATAGGAAATTAAACGAAGTCACTATCGACGATCGGTACCCCATACCAAACATCGATGAAATCCTTGACAAACTAGGAAAAAGCATGTATTTTACAACTTTAGACATAGCGAAAGGATTTTACCAAATTGAGGTCGAAGAAGAGGACGTATATAAGACAGCATTTTCGGTCGAAGGAGGCCATTACGAATTTTTGAGAATGCCATTCGGATTGAAGACAGCGCCTGCTACTTTCCAACGTTCAATGAATAACGTTTTAAAAGAACATATTGGCAAAATTTGTCTAGTGTACCTAGACGATATAATCATCTTTTCGACTTCCCTCCAAGAACATGTACAATCACTTAAACTTATTTTTAAGTGCTTAGAAGAATCCAACCTTAAAGTACAATTAGACAAATCGGAGTTTTGCAAAAGACAAACACAATTTCTGGGACACATCGTTACCCAAGATGGCGTAAAACCAAACCCATCAAAAGTGGAATGTGTCGTGAATTTTCCAATACCGAAAACACAGAAACAAATAAAGCAATTTCTCGGATTTACGGGATATTACCGAAAATTCATTAAAGATTATTCCCATTTAGCCAAACCCATGACGAAATATTTGAAAAAAGATGCAAAATTGAATATAGCAGACCCATCATATATTCAATGTTTTGAAACTTTAAAAAAGATTTTAACTAACGATCCCATACTAACATATCCCGATTTTTCTAAAACATTCACCCTGACAACAGACGCTAGTAATTATGCCCTTGGCGCAATATTGTCTCAAAATGATCGGCCCGTATGTTTCGGAAGTAGGACATTAAATGAACACGAAACTAACTACAGTACTATCGAGAAAGAATTATTGGCAATAGTCTGGGCTACCAAATATTTTCGACCTTACCTCTTTGGGAGAAAATTTCTAATCGAAACAGACCATAAACCCTTAACGTGGTTGTTCTCAATCAAAGAACTCAACTCCAAACTCGTCAGATGGAGACTCAAACTTTCCGAATTTGATTATGAAATAAAGTACAAAAAGGGAGTGAAAAACGGAAACGCTGACGCATTATCAAGGATAATATCTGAAATACCTGAAGTTAACCAAATTGAGATCCCAACTGGAATAAAGGAAAGCCATACACCCATAAATTTTTATAAAAATCAAATAATAATACGGAAAATATCATCAGGATCGACAAAATTCAAAACCATGAGAATATTCAGAAATATCCGTAAAACATTCTATTTTAAAGATTTGGACCGAGCATCAACAATCACCTTACTGAAAAAACATTTTAACCCCACGCAACAAAACGCTATAATAATTGATGACACATTTTATGACACATTCGAGAATACATACAACGAGTTGTTCTCAAACAATGAAAGTTTTAAAATAATAAGATGTAAAGTGAAATTAGATGATATAGAAGAAGAAGACAAGTTAAGAGAGATTATCGAATTAGAACATTTAAGTAAAAATCATAGAGGTATACAGGCAGTCTTCGAGGAACTTAAAGGCAAAATTTACAATCCAAAATTAAAATTAAGAATCACACAATTCATAAATAACTGTGAAGTGTGCAATATCAAAAAATACGACAGAAAACCTCCTAAAATCCCGTTTCAGATAACCGATACACCGACAAAACCTAGGGAAATCGTACACATAGATGTATTTTATTCAATTAACAAAAGCCTGTTCATGACAGCAATTGATAAGTTCACCAAATTTGCAATGGCATATCCGATAAACGGAAGATCCTGGACTGAATTTAAAACAAAATTACTTCAGATGATCAATACATTCGGAAAGATGGATAAAATTATCGTTGACAATGAACTCGGATTTAAGGCAATACCGATGCAACAATTCTTAACGGGTGAAAACATAAACATACACTATACGTCTAACAGTAATCATACGTCAAACGCCGACGTTGAAAGATTACACAACACGATAAATGAACATTTAAGACTACTGAGACACGACGACAAAAATAATAGCGAGACAATTGAGGAGAAAATGATTAGGACAATTGGATTCTATAACAACACTATTCATAGTACTACTAGACATAAACCTATAGATTTCATTAATGGCAAAATTCACGAAAACTCATACAAAGACATACACGATCTAATGGTATCGAAAAAGGAAAAGTATATACATAAATTGAATGAAGGTAAAGAAGACGTAATTTTGGAGGATGAAACAAATTTTATTAAAGAAATTAGAGGTGGCAAAAATCACAGGAAGTTTAGGAAAATAGATAGTAGGAAAATAGACAATGATCACATAGAAAATACTGCGACAAAGCTAAAATATTATAAAACACACGTTAAACCAAAGAAACAGTACTAGGACAGAGACAATCCGACAATAACTACTAAAAAATAATTTTCAATTCTTTTTAGGCCATGGACCGGATGCTGATACTGACATTAATTACAACTATTACGGCTCAAACAATGGACATCCAGGACTTGACTAACAATAACGGACATGTACCGATAAAAACAGGAGGATTCAGACCTATTGAATATTACAATAAAATCTTACACGTCCTGAACCTGACCGAATACGAACAGACACTGGATATTATAACGGAAAATATCAATACCCTCAAGATAACTACAATTAACAATAAACCCCTTTTAGACACAATTGATACGAACTTCGAATTACTTAAAGTAAAAATTGATAATTTACATCCACATTTTAAATCAAAACGCGGATTGGCGAATATATTAGGAAAAGAATTAAAACTAATAGCTGGAACAATGGACAGTGACGACGAGACGGAAATAGAAGAAAAGCTTAAATCTCTCTATGACAGACAAAACAATCTAACTGAAAAATTGGACACATTTACACAAGTTAACAATTTTATATCTTCCCAAATACAAAATATTACAAGCCATATAAACCGTCAACAATACAAAATCGGAAAATACTTAGACGAATTCAAAAACATCCTTCAGAACAAGATAAGCACACTAGAAGACGAATTTACGTACATGACACAGGTTTACCAAATAAATAATGACATTCTGTTATTTAAAGACCATATAGAATAATTCCATCAAACATTTTGACCAGAACAGAGATAGACCTCATAACTGACTTTGAGAGCTATAAGGACATTAAAGTTTCAGTGGCATTTCATAACGAAAGTTTAGTAATTATATTACACATTCCCAAAGTATCTGAAAATCACTTTTCAAGAATTCAGTTCGAACCAATTCCTAATATGTTAAATAAAACTGTCATTTTCGACATAAATGAGGTACTAGTTGACACAGACAATAATATATTCGAAATTAATGTAAGAGACAAATTGATGAAAAATATGATAAAAGTAAACAATGAATGTTTAAAGAATATTTTACTATTTGAAGAGGCAAAATGCCCAATGAGATTTGTAAAAGATACAGAAGTAATGGAAATAATTCCAGGTATCTTAATCTTTAAGAACTTTTATTCTAGCATTACTGATAACTGTAATAAAATAAAATTAAAACAAACTGGAAACTTTACAATCAAATTTGAAAACTGTCAAATTGAAACTTTGAATAAAACATTTACGAATGTAAACATAAAAATTTATGATAAAATTATTTTACCAAATATTGTAACAAAAGTTAAAGAAACCGAAAATTTTACACTGAATAATGTAAAACTCGAATCCCTTTTCATGAAACAAATAGAATATAAAAACAACCTAGATCAAATCATTTACCATAACAATAAACCTACAACAATAAGCTTAAGTATTGATGTAATAATCATAATATGCATCGTGACAATATGCATAATATTCATATCAAAATCTAAACAAAAATTTTTAAGTTCGTCGGAGCCTCAATCTAACGGTGGGGGTGTTACGACATCGAAGATAGAGATCATATAGAAAACCCAAAAGTTAAATAAAATTGAAAACTCAGCTAAATTATTTGGAACGACAAATGCGATTCCAAATAACTTCTCATTTTAAATATTACCACATACTTACTATATTTTGCTGATAAACCAAAATAATAATTTCAACATTCAATATTGATAAATTTACACTGTTCGTTCCCAACTACAAACAGGAAACGAAACAGACAAGCAAAAATAATGAAATTTAAACCATGCATTGTAAGGGATTCGATATAGCATAAGTTATTATTAAGAACCAAAATGTAAAATTGAAAGAACATAATAAATCAGAATTAATCTCACATCCAATGGTTCCAATCCAATCCAATGGTCAAGTAAAACTTGTACTATATAATTGTTAGCCCCCGTAACTATCAATGCCAAAATTACCTTCCAAAAACTGTGGCTCGAAGGTATCGATTGGAAAGACTGTATCAACTCTCGTAAAAACTAATTGGAATCGGTATCTCACCGAACTGAAATATTTGGAAAAAATCAAAATTCCGCGATGGATTCACACTGTTAAATGTACTTCAATTTTACTTCATGGATTCTGCGACGCTTCGCAATTTGCATATGCTGCTGTTGTTTATTTAAAGGAGTTAAATTCTGGTATCGCAAATATTATATAGGCGAAAACGAAAGTAGCCCCATTGAAAGTACTTTCTATTCCCAAGCTGGAATTATGTGGCGCTACACTTTTAACTAAACTGATGTGCAAAGTAAAAGATCATCTGAAACGAGAAATTTCAAAAATATACTATTGGACTGATAGCATCACTGTTCCCTGCTGGCTCAGAGGAGAATCGTCGAAATGGAGCATGTACGTTGGAAATCGTGTAGCGGAAGTGCAAAAATGGTCCAACGTGTCTCAATGGCGATATATATCAACGAAGAAAAACCCCGGAATTAACCAACCACAAACTGTGGTGGTCTGGCTCTGACTGGCTTTCTCTTTCGCCACATATGTGGCCCAAACAGCCAGAATATTCATGTAATACTAATCTTGAAATTCGAAAATCTAAAATAACTGTTAACATGCATATCTGTTCCGAATATCCACAAATTTTCTACAGGTTTCCCTCTTTGGCAAAATTGGTTCGAATTACAGCATACATCTTGAGGTTTTTTCACAATGCTCAAAATAGTGATGCCCAAAAACGAAAATCTGGCTGCTTAAAAACTGATGAATTGAGACTTTCTCTGCAGAGGCTGATCGCCGTGTCTCAAAAGATTGATTTCGATGACGAGCTGGCTCAAGTCCAGAAACAGAATTGTGTTCATCCCAGTAGCAGAATATCGCAACTTTGTCCTTTTTTGGACGAAACCCATGTTCTTCGTGTTCTCGGCAGAATACAAAAAGCTAAGTTTGCTTACGAATTCAAACACCCTATTCTTTTGTCCAAAAACAATCCTATGTCTCATTTAATTCTTTTAGATGCCCATCAGAAGATTTTGCATGGCGGATTAACTCAAATGCAGGCATATGTAATGAGACGATATTGGATTTTGTCTGTTCGCAATCTGGCAAAAAGGATACAAAGGAAGTGTCTCGTTTGCTTTAACTATAAAGCAACTTCGGCTCAACAAATTATGGGAGAACTTCGAGTTGTTCGTCTGCAACCCAGTCGCCCTTTCAAATACAGCGGTGTTGACTATGCTGGCCCCATAACCATCAAGCAATCTACGGCTCGAAATTCAATAACTACTAAAGGGTATATATGCTTGTTCATTTGCATGGTCACCAAAGCTCTACATCTCGAAGCCGTTACCAGTTTCTCTACTGATGCATTCATTGTGGCCTTTAGAAGATTTACGGCCAGGCGTGGAATGTGCACTGATTTGTACTCAGATTGTGGCACAAATTTCATCGGCTCCAACAAAGAGCTTCAAATAAGTCAACGCAGAAGCCGTACCTCCCTGCCTGAAGATCTCGTCGAAACACTTTCTACAAGTGGTACTCAGTGGCACTTCATACCTCCAGCTTCGCCCAATTTTGGCGGTTTGTGGGAAGCTGGCGTCAAGTCGACAAAACACCATCTAAAACGCATAATGAATCATCTCTATTGGCTCAAATTGAAGGATCTCTCAATTCCAGGTCACTCTGCCCGTTGTCTTGTGATCCATCTGATTTAGAAGCTCTTACACCAGCCCATTTCCTCTTTGGTGAACCCATTTTAAATGTTCCCGATGAGACCCTTATCGATAGCAACATTGACCGATTATCTAGATGAAAGGTGGTTCAAGCCCTAAAACAACATTTCTTGCAACGTTTGATCAGTGAATATGTAAATCGTTTACAAGCTTGACCAAAATGGCTCAAACCTCAGAAAAACGTAGAAATTGGTGATCTTGTCCTTATTTATGACGAGCGTGTGTCTCCAGGCAAGTGGCCCATGGCACGAATTACAGAAGTCCATCCGGGTGCAGATGGTCGAGTTCGAGTTGTGACCCTGTTGTCCAATGGTAAATTCTATAAACGTCCGGTATCAAAAATTGTTCTGCTGCCCTCTAACGATGTGCATAATCCTTCGCCGATGAGTTGCTGTGAGTCAAGGCACAGCACGGTTATCTCGGAAACCGAATAAAACACCTCTAATCACTTATCGCCTCCCTTGTTGTTGGATAAATGTTTATTTTAATTCGTATTGTCATTTTATTTATAATTACCCATATGTATTTTTATTATTAATTTATCAAGTCTACTTGTTCTAATACTGCTGCTATACGTTTGCCCATCACTATTGTTGTTGTTATTGATCGCAGTCAGTGATGGATAACTGTTATCTTTCTCGTTTGTCTGTTTTGTAGCTAGACTTGTGCGTATATACATACATACATATGTATGTTGATCATTGTTTTGGTTTATGTCGCCAAAGACTTTTGTTAGAAAATTGCATTATGTTTTGCTACGCTTCTTGTACTGTTCATTTACTTTCATATTTTTGGCACTTGCAAAGTAAATAAGACTTTTGCTTTGAGTGACCCTATTACATTATAGTTTAAGTTTAAAGTAGAACACATAATATTTTATGTTAAATAAAATTTTATAGTGGTTCAATATTAAGAACTGAAAAACTGTGTTTTTAATTCTTGATAGCTCAACTGCCACAAGATTCTCGGACAGATGTGATAATCTAGTTATATTTGTCATTTATTTCCAGTAGTAATATCGTCTAATTTGCTTAATTGTCCTGCAAATTCCACAGTGACCTCCTTTCACCTTGACTCATTTCGGAACACACAATTCCATGTTATTTAGACCTATAAGTACTTTCTGCTCAGCATCTACATAGTCCTCAATGGTCAAACTTCGTAGGTGACAATACTTCTGACTTAAATCGAAGTAATTTAAACCTTGAGATCGCAAGGAAAAATGTTTGACAGTGCGCACTTCCATCGAATGTTTTGTTTTGCTCGGTCCCGATAGGCTGATTGTAGGTTTCATGGATACCTTTTCATGTCTTTCCATATTATCTGTCAATTTCAGACATAATGGCTCGGAATCACAATTTAAATTTAACTTGTGAGCTATCTGTTCATACAATAGACTTATAGATGAACCTTCATCCACAAAAGCAAATGTTTTAACAAACATATTATTTTTTCCAAAAATTGTAATAGCCAAAATTTTAAAAATTATTTGATTATCCGTACCACTGTGAGCATTTATATTATGTGTCTGGTCACTCATGTTATTGTTATCATTTGTCCGAAAATCAACGTCATTCCTTTTGTCTCCTTCTCTATGTTGATCGGAATAAGAACGAAGTAGAGAGTTATGCTTTATTTGACAATTGTTAATACCGCACACAATATTGCTTCTGCAAAAACCATAGTGCCGACGTAAGCTCAATTTGAGAGATTGTATTTTCTGCCAATACTCCATCTCTCATTTCGATCAGCTGTCAGAAATATCTCGCATTCCAAAATATTTTTGCAATCACTACCGAAAGCAAGGTAACTTCTTTTGAATTCCGAGTGTGTGTGCATGTAAGCGCTCTTCTGCCTGTTCCGTGAAAGTTGATCTTTTGACGTCGATGCAGCGCTATTACTTTCGAAGTTCACACTGCTGGCGGCAACGCCGATTTAAAAAAGCCAATAAGAAAATTTTGATAAATTTGCCTTCTTATTTTCATTTATCATTTTAGTTTTGTGTGAACCCCATCTTAGTTGTAAGTGGGTTTTGTGTTAACTCCAGCAAGAGCGATGAATTATTCAGCTCATCGTATAAACTGCATGCATCAATTATTGTTTTCAAACCTTGTACTTCAACCGCAAAAGAGGTAATTGTTTCCAACTTATTTATGTTTGCAATAGGAAATGATTTTATTTGTAGGGAATTAAATGTTGATAAGGCAGTAGGCACACAAGAATGGTGTATAAGAAAATGTTGTCCTGACCTGAGTGCATCTCCCCGTAGTGCTCTTTGGAGTCCTATAAGATTTTCGGAGTCAGTTAGCTCACATACTGTAGTGGACCAATCATACGTATGTTGAACTAAAAAGTGGCCTCTCCTCAGGGTTGTCTGTGAAAATTGGAAGTTTTATCGGTACTGTTTGCCAGGCGCTAATTTGTTGCTGTGCGAGGCTGTTTGGAATGCTGGTTATTTCAAAATTGTCTGCAAATGAAGAGGGCGTTGTAAGTGTTTGATTACCGAACTGAGATGTGGCGTGATGAGGCTGTTGCCCAGAACACGCATTATTCGAACTACAAACTACGTTTGTTTGTGCCCGGTAGTGTTATTGATAAAGTTGATGTTAAGATAGATTCATTGTATGTTACGTGAACACGGTTTGCGGGTATGTTGTCATTATGTGTTGAAGTCGGCAAAACCGAATGCTACCGGGTTTGTTTGTTGAGGTAAAGCGTAAAAAGTTGTTGCAATCGCCAAAGATCGAATGCCAGTATTTGATATGTTGGGATTTGACGGAGCCAGTTGCATCTGAGAATGTTCCGTGAGAGCTGCTTGTTCATTTAGCCACTGATGAATAGAATCATTTGTAGAAACTGTTTCTTGAAATTCTTGTGGTGATCGCTCTAGGATCTGACACATTTTGCGTAGGAAGTCTCCTTCCAATTTCCTTTCTTCTTCTAAGCGTTTTAATTCCAAAGACTGTCTTCTGGAACTAGATATTCTAGAGGCAAGACTACGTTGACTACAGACAAAAACTAGCGAAGATGGAGACTCAGTTTAAGCGGAGTAGTCGTTACACATCCACGTAGCTCTACAATGACAAATGTTAACGTTGTGTGTTGTTTGTTGTGAAACGTTACCGCACATTTGTAGCATTTAATGGTCGTATCCGCTGCAGATGGTAGGTGACAGGTATGACAGTTTTCCGAACCAGATGTAGTGTTTATGTTTAGAAGGTTTTGTGGTTGACCCTGTGGGCTTACGATGAATCGGCCAAAAGTGGAACCGATATTATTTAAGACAGGATTTGTGCAGCAAAATTGATAATACACCACAAAAAAGAATGTTAACTAATGTTAGGTGAAAAATGTCCTGGCTCCCTGTTTCCACGTAAAGATTGCAAACACCAAGTACAAACGCTGTAGAAATGTGTTCTTTATTGGATTATACTCGATGTTAGAATTCCTCTAATAAAAATAGGATCTTTAAATACAATACAAATTGGATTTTTTGAAAATTAACAGAGCTTAACTTCTTTACGAAAGCAAGTCGGGATTGCAATTGCCTACAAAAGTTTTACAAATATGGCTCCCACTTACAACTGTATGAATTCCCAAATTAACTCGCGTGGAAAAATTGCACTTGATGAAATGGTTACGGTTAATTCGTTAGTTCACCATACGTCACTTCTCTTGATGTAGAGTTCATTCAAACACTATCATAACTTAGTCCCACCTCTTCTCTAAACTGTTTACTATTGTTTACTTGTGTTCTCGTTCTAGTAGTGAGTAGTTATGCTGTTAAAAAAAAGTGGAAAAGAGCGAAAAAGAGCATTTTATGCATATTATGCTGTATTATTTACGAAGTCTGCGCTGAGGTCAGCCTAAAAATAAAGTCTGTTTATGAAGAAAATGGACCACATGAAAGAACTTGCCAGAAATGGTTTGAAAGATTTTCTACGGCGACTTATCCGCAACGGACGCTCCAAAATAAGAACGACCAAAAGAAAATGTTTCCGAGTAGGTGAGAGATTTAATTATTGTTAATCCCAGTTAGGGAAATAATCAAAAAATCAGTCTCAACCGTTCACGGGGATATAAAAAAGCTCAAATTTGTGAGCAACCTCGATATGTCTTTTCGAGGCCCAACACTGCCTTGCGCACCAGTTAGAAACTGCCAGAGCTTAGGTGGATAGTTTTACCTCACCCACCGTACTCCCCAGGCCTCGCCCCGTCCGACTATTACGTATTTCACAGTCTGAGCAACCACTTGAAGGACTTGTATTTCCATAACGACGAGGAAGTTAAAGTTAAGTTTTTCCAGAAAAACCACGCGAGTTTTATGAGGGAGGAATTAAAAGGCTTCCAGAGAGGTGGGAAGAAGTTATTAAAAAAGGGGGAGATTTTACAATATATTGAAACAATTGTTTTCTTGTATATACTTTTGAATATAAATTTATTTCAAAAACCAAAAGAACTTTCCGAATAGCCAGATATTTTTCTTACATATAAAAAAGTTTCTTTTAAATATGTTGCTTTTGACATACCAAAAATAAAAAAAAATTGCTCATGGGCATTTAAAGCCTACTATGCCTAAAAGTGATTAACTGGAAGCAGTTTTTTTCTAACTAAGGAAAGTAATAGTGTGAAAGATTGAGAGATTGTTCCGAGGTGTTGCACTGCCTGAGACTTAGATTTTTTTCTGAGCTGGTAGACTCAGTTTGAGTGTAGAGCAACTTTGCCGTAAACGTAATTTTGCAGCCATGTTTCTTTGGTGACTTCGCAATTGGATCCTCCAATCCTTCCTATTTCGGCGGAATAACTTATCCATCGTCCAGCATTATAGGCCTTTACCCGGCTTTAACTTTTGTTGACTTCATAGACTTTACTAACGAACGTTTTTGACTATCACATTAAACGGTCTTAGGTGCACCAAAGGACGCACCGGTAGTTTTTTTTTATATCGGTGCTTCAAAAAAGCAACAAATGTTGTTTTGTTTGTTTCAAGATTTCAGAATAGCAGAATCGCCATGTAAAAATGACGAAACAACTTAGTTTCAGGTTACTATTTCGAGTATTGGATCTTACAATCCATGACGAGCATCTGCTTATTTTGATCTCTTCAAATTAGTGACAAAAGTGTTGCTCTGATATTAGTGTTGGGAACAAAATAAGATTGACGCCGCCTTCTCAAAAAGTTTGCCTCACGAAAATATGTATATCAGCAAAAGCAACGCGGCGGTCATATATTTCCTATGCTGACAACAGTATAGTGTGTAATTTTGGGAAACTACAGGATGTATTTGTGATTTCGTAATTTGTATCCTTTTCATTTAGTGGTATAGCTGTATAGTCCAGAGTGTTAGTTAGCTATAGGCACGCTACACGTCCTAACTTAACTTAACTAAATATCTTTAAGCGATATATTAAATATATTCTTTGCACGAGGGAAACATTCAATTTTTCTTTGAATTGGCTTACAACACTGACATCGAGACAATGACGGCATAATTTGCCCGAAAAATTTATTATCGAGTTTATTATGACGTAAAAATTTAAGTTGTACCAATTTTACCAAAAAAAAAAATGTTGACGTGCCATTTAAGAAAGTTTCCACTCAAAAAAAGATGGTACTGCCTAGTAGGAAAATGTAGCTCCAAATTTCATGATTTTTTTTTTTAATATGGAGTTTCACTACGAAAAGTCAGCATATTACCAGCCTTTGATCAAAATTTAAACATTGGAAAAAAATATGAGGTAACTGCACATTTCATCTAGGAGAAAACTCCAGAAATCTTTTTCGATATCTCGAGATTTTAATTCATTATTTTCCGAGATTATGTTTTGGTTTTCATCTCTATATTTGACATCATATTTTGCTTATAATTTATTATTAATAATAAATATACATATATTTGAAATGACAACTAAACTCAGTAAAATTCCCTTAGTATATTAAAAAATACTATATTCAATTCATCTATATAGCAGAAGAAAAATAAATTAAATGATGATAGGTGGCCCTTTTACATCTGGGGAATTGAACTCGAGATTATGCGAATGAGAGTCGCGTGTACTAATTATCATGCCACGGTTGGTCGGAGTTAGATGATACAAAATATATACGATCACTTTTGGAATCGATGTAGCGATGTCCGTTTGCCTACACGTTTCCACGTTCCAGTTTTGTGGGGACAAAACATGGTGGCACGGGTGGTCAGCAGCTGTGCCCAAGAAACTTTTCTTACCTGCCAGATCTTATGGGTAAAATCCTCTTGCAGGAGTTACGTGCTGGCTGTTGTAACAACCAACAATTACTCTGAGAAACTAAAAAGTAGATGTTCAAGTGCCACTGGAATCAAATTACTTGTATCACTTTCACGTATATGTGTATCATATCCTTTTGGTTGCAACCAATGATTGGAATTGGTGTAATTATTAAGGGTTTAAGATAGGCCCGAACCCGTAATGAACCTGTTTCTACAGTAAAGCAGAAACGTTGGTACGCGTTTCTACCTTATGAAGGATGGACGCTATGTCCATCCACCATCTGGTCATGTCAACAAGATGTCCATGTACCGTTTCGACAAAGTACGCACTAAGTCCTACAAAAATAGGTATAGTATACTCGAGTTGGCATAGAAGAAATTCACCAATCAAAAAACCACGGTTATAATTGAAATTGTATTATATTATAACCCATGACCTCCTGAGCTTACCGAAAAGGACGGTTTTACCAATTTCAAAAGGCGAAATATTCCTTGGAATTTGGTAACATTTAGTACATATGATTTAATTGAGTTAAGGATGATTCCTGTTAAAAATGTACCGAAGTCATGATATTAGAGTATATAAGTTAACAATAAATAAGTTGATCCAACAACTTCAACACGCGCATTCATCATAGACATAGCGTCAGCACATATTTGGGATAATATTCCATGTTGAGAATAACTTGCTGACAACATTCTCACGACTATGTCTTTCTTGGTATGTGAAGCCAGTGCAGTTTGATGGACACCCGATCCGGCTTGCAATGCCAGCAGCAGGGTAGTTTATTAAATTGTAATAATCAGTTCTGTTCTAATTAACAAATAAAGAAGACGCGTCGTTAGTGACGCGCAACAGTTTTTAAAAAACATAATTGTTGCAAACGATTCTTAATTTATACATGACCATTTACGTATATCGAAGCAGTAACCTTACAATACAACACTTAAGCTGTGTTCACAGAACATGCGGTAGTTATGAAGGCATAAGCGGAAACAATGTATAAATCGCTATTTGAGTTTCATATGCAGGTTAGGGATTTCTATCTACAGTCTTGTTTACTTATGAATATGTTTTGATAAGTTGATTTTTAATATGATCGTATTTGTTTGCCCAGGCTTGTTACCCACTGAGACTAAGGGCTAACACGTGTTTCGCATTTCGCATTTCGATTTGCTATTTACAACGCCATAGATATGCTAATTGGGTGCTACAGCAACAGGCTTTCAATCCTGATTTTTCCGATAAATTTTTCATCAGCGGTGAAGGTCCTTTCTCACTCGGTGGTTACGTCAACAAACAAAATTGTCACAAATGGGGCTCGGAAAACGCAAAAGTGATTGCGGAAAAGCCATTGTTTCCGGAAAGAGTGACTGTTTGACGCGCATTATGGTCTGGAGTGTCATTGGGTGTTGGCTTTAGAGGAACCGTTCCGCCATCTCAGACGATGCCTCGAGCCACACAACATTGGCTTATTGCATGAGAAGTTTCCGAAAAGCGTAATTTCACGTTTTGGCAACGTCAATTGGCCCCCAATATCATGCGATTTGACGCCGTTAGACATTTTGTGTGGACCTACCGTGTTTAAGCCGATAATCCTAAACGTTGGAGCATTCGAAAACCAACATTCCTTAAGTTATCGCCGAGATGGCGATAATTGGTAGAAAACTACCTTAAAAGGATCCGCTGCAACACCCAGTCCGAAGGGTGTCATTTAAATGGCATTGCATTATAATGAAAGCATTAGAATGAAATAAAAATTTCATCGAAATCATCACTTTAAGTGAGAGAATTTAAAGATGGATAATTATATTCCTTACGGGGCGTTCAAGGGTAATTATAACCGGTTGTGCTTTACACTCTCGCATGAGTTGATTAGGACAAAAACATTATGTACGTTGATAACAAATGAGAGTGGGAGCGTAAAGGAAAATGAGATAAAAAAGAAGATAATGTAGAATTGAAAGGTAACTCAGTAAATAGAACTCCATTTACTCGCGTAAACATCTCGTCTAATTGCAGGATTACAACAAGGAAGGATGTGCAGTTTCTTTACTGAAGTCATTAGTAACGCCGTTCAAGAGGAGATGACCGAGTGTATCATATGTCCGAGTACAAAAATCCAACTATTGTGATACTGCTGCTGGATTTGATTGGTTACATAAGGAGTTTTAAGTTAAAATAGTTAGGAATCGCTTTATACTTCTTCGGAGGCTAATTAACTGGAATGGATTTGAGTCTTTTGTCAAGTTGGGAGTTGCATATATCTAAAATGATTCAGTTTTACTGATTATTTAAAATTGTCTTTATAATCTATCTTCCTCTTATAAGAATGGTGGTTCCTACATCTGCTTCAAGAGTTGCCTCTTCTTATAATGGACTTAATCTATTACTTAACATTCTACTGTTCTTCACAAAAAACTATATCACCAACCATCAAACTCCTGTCGAGCATTTTTATGTTAATTTTTTCTAAGAAGGCCTTTTGTTCTTTAAGGATTTAACCCCTTATTTCCGTACTAATTTCTGATGATGCTGAATGGATTTTATCATAAAATGATTTATTATACCTTATGGTTGCTTGCAGAGTTAAGGCGACCGTATTACCGAAACTTCTATACGTTTTTACGCATTTCTCGCTTTCTGCCAATGTGTTATGAAATGAGCTTGTCTATATGACATGCTATGTAATGATCAAGAATTAATTATATACTAAGCCTTGGTCTGAGGAAAAATGTTCATCAATTGGAATGTTGTTAATTTTACGTCGACGATAGTTCGTGATAGTATCGGTTGCAGTACCGCAAAATCAGAGAACTTATCCAAACAGGTAAAAAAAAGTACACTGTGGCCTTTGGGTCGTGCTACAAACACAAAACGGGAACCAATGGGGAATATTATTTGAAAATGTTGAAGGAGTTATTTTACTCAGAACCGTTCCGAAAAAGTATTAGTTTCAACAGCATTTCGATCCAGCGGTTATGGTGGAGCTACAACGAAAATTTCCAAACAAATTAATATCCAGAATCCACTTTCCGCTAGCTTCCAAGGTCACGTGACCTGACTGAATCAAGCTTTTTTTATGGGACTGTGTCAAGCAAAAGGTGTACAAAATAAAACCACGGAATTTGATTGAATTGAAGCACTCCTTTAAAACAATAACTGAACAATGGATAATTTTCTGATCAGGTGTCGTATATACGTGAAGCATAGTGGCCATTTACGGTCTATCGTGTTAAAAACCAATTAGTTATATAAAGTAAAACTGTATTCTCTATACAATAAAAAAATAAATGAAATACATTGATGAAATTGAACTGAATTTCTTATTGCAGCACAATTGGTGCGCCACAATGTTTTTCGAATCTGTGAAGTAAATGTCGATATGGATAATTTCAACAACATAATCCACCACAATTTAATTGATATACTCTTATGCAGCTCAATGTGAGCGACTATGTTCCGGTACTAGTATTAGCATCTACATATACTTTTGCTCATCTTGGTTGAAGATGTCTGCCACAAAGTTTAGGGAATGACAAATTATATCAGCTATATGTTCATGAATAGACATTTTCCACCGTTTAATTTTCACATTTGGGTTTCGGTTTGAAACTGGAATGGTTGGTGGTTACTAAAGATATAACGATTGTAACCCCGTAAAGAAAGTATCAAAAAGGCTTCAATGACCAAACAATGACAGCTCTCTTTTTTTTTGCAAAATGTATCTCATCGTCATTAGGTATTTAAGAAACTATTGTGATTTGTATTCTCCCCCAATGCAGCCCCGAGTCTGCGAGACGAAGGATCGGTTATGCAACTGATCCTGTTGCAGTTTAATAGGTATTTTCTTCGGATAACTAGGTTTTTCCTTTACTTAAAGGGAGATAACCATTTAGGACATAAGTCAAAAGTGCTAGCAAAATCTTGTATTAAACGCCAATAATGACGAACGAAACCAAAAAATGAATTAGATTATTCTGGAGTTTACAATGACTTCCATCTTGACCTTTTTTTATCTGTCCATCTCAGAGAGTTCTACCTGATGGAATTCCAATTTTATATTGAGCGTTGTAATAATATCTCCATTATGTTGGACACGGTATATTTATCATCGGTCGTTATTTGGTTTAACTTTTGGAAGTCCATTACTAGACGTTTTTCTATAACCCAAGTCATCAATGTCCTTTTTATCGACAACCCAAAATCAGATACACTCATTGGAGATAGGTATAGCTTTGAATAAATTGGGTTTGTCATGTTTCGAAGTAATGGGAGCAATAATATTCGTATTACTCTGATTTTAAACATCTTCTTTAATGTTTTCATTACTGCGGAAAGAACATTCGAAGTCTTGATCTTAATAAAATTCACATCGGTACATTTTATCATGTTTAGATCGGAAATTAACGATATTTTTTCACTTTTCAGATGAATTTTCGCGTTGACATTTTTCAGCAGGTAGAGGTGGACATTTCCATCAAAAGCTGCCAATGTTCTCGATAATGTATTGAATGAACAACAGACGGGTGCTCACTTGTGAAACGTTTTTCCATTACCGAAATAACCTAAGATAATTGTTTGATGCACCCGTATCTACTAAAAGTCGGTTATTCCTCCTCGCTACTTTTCGTTCGATGAGCTGAAGCTGAGAGTTTCATGTAAAGAATTAAAAGATTGTGAAAACTCACCCTCCAGATGCACGGTTTCGTCCTCCACAACTATTTGGTATTTTTGTGAATAAAAATTGTTTCTACAGCTATGTTAATATTTTGTCTGTTACATAAAGCGAAAAAAGGTGGACCAACATCCTCTTGTCGTCGTTTATCTTTATCCGTATTTATGTAACTCTCGTGGCAGCTGGCAAATCGGACGGACTTAAAACATGTCGCACAAAGGCTCGAACCGAACCTAAATTTCTAATGGATCCAATTAGATGGATGTTGGAAGAAAAACTCATGTGTGGTGCAAATATTTAACGAGATATATTACTTTTATGAAATGGAGCATTATACCACTCCTTACATTCATTTGGACCCGTCTCTGCCTCTACTTCAGTAGTGTTTGGGGAAGTTCTTGACTCATATCAAATACACTGCATTACTACGTGATTATTATAGAGTAAAAAAAAAAACAAAAATATGAGGTTGCTAAACGACAGGATGGACAGACAATTTACACTATGATTTCGTCATGGCTATTAAAAAATGTAAAATAAATATAGGACATGATGTAAAGTCTCGTGCTCTTAACCCTCCCCTATATTGCTCTTCTTTCATATCATTAGTAGAGAGCCCAAATACCAATTGTTACATTTCAGTACCCGAAGGAAGAGTTACTACTTTATAGAGCCGTAGTTAAATATTTATTGGAAACTTAAACAAATTAAAAAAATGTCCATCACTTAATCTATTATTGTTTAAGACAAATTATGTTCAAAATGTATATTTCTTTATTCATCTGGACTTAGATAAACTGAAACTTTAGATTAAACTATATTTAATTACAAAAAAAAAGATAAATAACATCCATAAAATCTTTATCATAATTTCTAATTTTTTTAGTAATTTGTTTTGGAATTTTTTGAGAAAAAATTGTCTGCATAACAACATATATATTTCAGCAAGACTTAGTAATAATTCGATGAAAGGGTACGAACGAGAGAGAAGATGGTGGGGTGATGATTATTTCTGATGTTTTGTATCACTTATGACGTTGTAATATTTATTAATGATAATTTAACTTTATACATTGTCGTACAGCTCTGTTCAGTATTTGTGAATACTAAAACGTATTCTTTTTTTCAGTTTTTTTTTTGCGACTAGGGATAATTTGTAGATGTTATATTACCTCAAAAATTTCTGTTATGTACGAATATGTTACAATTTTGATTATTGCAACTATTACAAAGAGAAGAAATTTTAATTTCAAGACTGAACTGAATTCGAGCATACGCGAAAATAATGTTGCGACTGGTGAAGGTTGTGCATGTACCCTAATTAAAGGGCTTCAAGTTTTGTGCAAAGATTCTTCCTCTCTTTATCGTTCCCTTATCCATGGACAGAGATCAGTGGTGACATCTAACAAAAAGAGAGAGGCATGATTTCAACGCAGAGATTTTTTCATTCTGAAGGTCAGTATGCATTTTAATTACATCTTTTGTGGTATTTTTCGATATTTCAGAAATGAAGAATTATGTAACGCTTTCAGAATCAAGATAATCGAAGATTAATGGTGATAAAATAATGATGATTTTATAAAAACCAATGATAGACTTTATTACAAGAGAATAATTATATATTATAATAATTATATATTATTATATATTGTAATAATGACTATTAGTGTTTCTCTAATTAACCTATAAGGGAACCAAATTTTTGTGAAAATCTGATTTGAGGGAAACGCTTCCGTATACTTTGTTATGCTGGCTCATTCCTTGGAAAGTTGATCCATATAGAAGCACAGCAGCTGCATAATTCGGCTTATATTCGCTTTATAGAATTCTTGGTTGATCTTACTAATTGATAAAGCCATACGATGGTGTTGGTTTGGTGGTCAAAACGGAAAGGAAACTGATTCTTTGTGGAAGTCACCTCACCTTCCAGCGCGACGTGATTTTTGACAACTGGCATTTCTTCGAAAATATTTACTTGTATACAGTCAAGAATTTTGTACACTGTACTTTATACAACATTTATATACCGCGTTACATTAGAGTAAGATATTGTCGGCTGGCCTTTAATATTGCTATTGTATTGCGATTGCATTTTGCGAAGATTTCATAGGCGATATGTACGCTTGCTTCCATAACACGTAATTCTCTAACTTTGCCTCAAACTCGAAAAGCGATTTAATGACATCGAGAGACTAGCTAAAATTGACTGTACCTAAAATTTTTGCTTCTCTTACCTGCCGTAAGATTAAAAGTCGTCCAGTTTTTTTCACATTTTATTGTTTAAGTTCTGTTGAAGAGCGTACGGTATTTTAAAAATTACCGACATTTCAGTCGCGTATTTTTCGTATTTGGCTATTAATCCCTATATTTTCAAATATCGGCATTGAATTTTGCAATAGAAGTTTAGTTTGATTTAAAGTAAATGCTAGCTTTCTTTGTTCACTTACAATTTTTTTAGTTTTCGTCTTAAACGTTAATTAAATTAAAAAGTAGATGCAGCTTCCCTTCTTCGTTAGCAGTCCTAATGTTTTGTTAATTTTTTTTGTTGGCAATGTGTAATTTTTCCAATTCCAGTGGTGTGTTGCGATCTTTATTATTTCTGGATTTTTCGTCAGGCACTAGATAGAGAAAACCAATTCATTCCGGTTCAGAATGTTGTAAGAGAAAGAACTTTATTTTCTTAAAATACAAAAATGTTCACAAAAGATAATCTGAGTTATGCTAGCATAAACATAAACGTCGCAATACTTCACGCCTTAAGCATAAATAAGGCATAAATAGTAATGAAAAGGGTAATTGGAATGACAATCATAATTACTCCATATAGAATCGTGATAAATTCTTGGTGAACAAATACTACTTAGGGTGACCTTCTTACATATACTTAATTTTTTACATACATAACTTTTCTGAAATGTTGTCCTTTGGGTGAAATATTCTGTAAACATCTTGGCAGAATTTTTGATAAAGTTTGAATTGATTCTAGTTGTTCTACAACTGATAAAAAATATGATTGATGACCAATTCTATTAAGCTATTTGTTTCGCTCTAGGGTGATCTTAGTTTGTTTCTTATAGACCATTTTTGCGCATTAAGGGCCCGTCACATAAGATACGTCGCGTCCGTTGCGGCGACGTGTTTGACTGACAGCTGAGTTGATTGCATATATTTTAATGAAGAGCGTCACATTCACGACGTATGCGTTGCCGTAACGGATTAAAGTTGGTCAACTCTCAACTTTTGACGTACGGCAAGTCCGTCACAGAAATCAGCTGATTAATTTAGTTCATTAGCAGTTTGTTTTTCTGGTTATTGGTTGCAGCTTTTTCTTTTATCCCTTATCTTACCCTTATCCCTTATCCCTTACCCTTATCTTTTTGATAAGACAAAGCATATCGCGACAAGGTTGCAAAAGAAAAATCGTGGAGGACTGTGGCGGCTGCCACAAACGCAACTGGTGAGTTAATTTTTAAATAAATTATTTGAATGTTGATATTGACAACATGTATTTTATATTATATTGCAGTGGAGCAATGCCAGAGTCGCTGGAGGTCTCTTCGCGACAGGTACGTGAAGGAGGTCAATGCAGCCAAGGCTCCATCGGGAAGTGGTGTCAAAGACGGGAGTGGTTGGCGCTACATGGACGCGATGTCCTTTTTGCAACGCCACGTTGCTCCGCGCAGGTAATTTCAAAGCTTTGCCATTATGTTTATGGACATTTCTAATCAAATTTATTTTCCAGAACATGTTGGTTTGTTTGCTGTGAGCTGCCACCTCCTCTCGGGCAATCAACACCACATACACTCGAACCAGAAGGTAGGAAATGGAGTGATAAGAGGAAAATGCAGGAGGATAGGTTGGAGACCCTTTGTGGCTCTGTGTCTGACTGGATTAAAAACCAGCCAGCACAGAGTCAGCCTCCACAGCCGGTGTCTCGCAACCAGGATTTTTTAAAAATGCTAGACGAATACCTGCAGAGGCGACCTGAGGACGACCAAGATAGGCTAAAGGTCCAATTGCTGAACATGGTTGTGAATTTTGAAAAGTGATGTGATGTATTAATGTGAATTTTTAGTTTTTTAGTTTTATATATATATGATCTCTTCGAATTTTTTGATGACCAGTGATCAATTATGTCGATTTATATATTTAGCGAGCTTTATGGTCCTTTTTTGTGATGCAAATAAAACAACTTTTAACAACATTTAAATATTATTTTATACGTATTTTTATTATTAAACAAATATGAAGCTACTGCGGGGAATATTGCTTAATCGGGTGTGAAACGACATAGCTCATAAGTTCATCCCTTAATTTGAATGCGCATTTTGATGCATTATTTGACGCTGTTCTCCTGGCTCTTTGCAAAGGAACTGATATTTCACTACGCCACAGCCCATTGATCTGAATTGTGCAATCGTCACGGTCGTCATATTCGGGCGGGCAATAACTGTCATCATACATTTTGAGGAAATTGTGAAGAAGCACTGTGGCTTTAATAACTTTCTCTGCGGATTCGGGTTCGGGTTCCTTATGGTTTGGTGGAATTCGTCTGGGAAGCAAAAAGTGGTTGCGAAAAACCCATGCGAGCCGCGATTTCGCAGTAGTGGTTGCACCAAATATCTTCGTTGCCCGTACAATTTTCTCAAACACTCGCGGGCTTCGAACAACATAAGCATTATTGATATTACGTTCATTAATTGGGCAGTGTCCATATTGAATTTATTTGGCAGTCTATTTTGCAAAATTGCGATAAAATTTTGTGTGCGCTAAAAACTACTAATCAGCTGTTTTCTCATATACGGCAACGGATTTGTTGTGACGACTCTAGACTCTTCATACGTCATGTCAGTCAAATACGTTGCCGCAACGTATTCAACGGATTCTATGTGTCAGAGCCTTTACGCCGTGTTGTCCGCTTATTACATATTATAATTTATTCGTTGGCACTGTACCAGCAAGTGGCATTTGAACTTTATTTAAATTAAATAATCAAGTTGTAGCTCTTTGTCCTATAAAATAATTTATTTTATTATTTCGACCTCCGTCGAAGATCATGTTCAGGATTCTGGAAATATTGTGACATTATATGGGGCCCAACTTGTTATATATATAAAAATTGGATAGAAAGAGTGCAAAGATTTTCTATACTTACTACATCCCAATTACATAAATCCGATAATATGACTAACCACAATATGCATTATCAGCTGCTCTATTTATACATAATAATGTTCATCAAAGGCGTTATAGATAGTAAAATTGACCCTACTGAGCTGTTACATGTACGATAGTACCCATTAACGTACTAACCAAGAATTTGAGAGACCATACATTTTTCTGTGAATATTTTCATAATTATGGGTTAAATGAAATTATGGCGAGAAGTTTTGGTTTATGTAATAAAGCACGCCATTGTCTAGATTCTCTCGAGGATCGTTCTATGTATAAAAGGTGACTTTTAGAATTAAATTTGTTGGTTTTAAATTTATAGTTGTAAAACCCGATCTGTAAGAGATTGTAGTAAATAAAAGAATTAGTAAACAAATAATTTATTTAAATATACCACAAACATAAATGCGCAACAGACAAACTTTGCCTTGACGGTCATGAAAAATTATGTAATAAGTTTTCACGCAATTTAATTTACCATCATCAGCCCCTCGCTTTCATCTGTTAAACCGATAATAATTCTTACTATTGTAAAGGATGGCGCATAGGTAACGTTAACGGCGAATATATTGAATGCGTTCTTTGCATCATTTGGTTTTAACTCGTGAAACAATTGCACCTTATATGGGAAAACATATAACATATGTAAAATTCTTTGCAAAGACCGCCTAGACATCTCTAACTGCTGAGAACGTCGCCTGGTGGAAGTTTCGGGGTTCAATAATTCGGGGGTCAATACTTGCTTGCACTCGAGCAGTGATCACTTTATTTCGAACTGCACGAGGTCTATCAGCATGCGGAAGAGAACACACTGCCCCTTGTTGCTCAAATCGCTGAACCAATCGGTAAATTGTTGGAGCGCTAGGAACATTTCGAACATGAAAGAAATTTCGATATGATCAGAATAATCGAATGCTGACTTTCAAAGTAAAATTGAACAACATTGATTCTTTGTTCTGTGCTAAACCTTCCATCATAAATTTCCCAAGTATTATTTAGTTAATTCTGTAAAGAGCCGAAAAAAAGACAAAAAAAAAAATGTATTCACTGTCCGGGGCTTGGATTGCTTTGATGATCTTTATTTGGATTCTTGCTTAAAACTAAAAACTTTAAAATTATGAATGAGACACTGACAGTGAATGTGACAGTGGCGTCACCGTTTACTTATTTCATGACTCGGCTTGATTGTTGCGGCTTCAAATTTCATCTGTGCAGTTTGTATGAAGTGAAGTGAGTTTCTTAGTGTGGAACTGGGTGTACGTATAATTACGTTATTTCCTTTCCCTTAAAGAAAAGCCCATAGTTCATGGTGCTGCCGACGGGTATAGCTTGGGTAGCGATTGGGGTTGTATAGTGATCTCAGGTTGTTGTTCCTCCTGTCGTCTCTTGATTTTTGAAAAGATTGATACAATAGAACTTGCCGTTACATACCTTAAGAATAAAAGTATTATTAAAATTATAATTACCATGGTTACAATTATTACATAAACAAATTCATTATTTTTTGAAACGATTGTTATAACGCCATCGTGTTTGGTAGTTTTAATTTTTGTAATTTTCAAAGGTTGATACAATTGCGATAGTTCAATTTCTGGGGATAACTTATTTTCGAACAAAATTGTATCACTAGCTTATTCTAATAATTTTATTGCCTTGTACACTTAAGTTAGTATTACATTAACAATTTTGTTTTACAAATGTGGTACTTACATTCCAAGTTATGATTACATTGGGCTCTACATACCTAATTAATTATTTCGTGGCAATTTGTTTAAAACTGCATATCGGTGTCGTGCGTAACAAAATTTTAGAAATACAAATATCATTAATTAGAATATTTTCTTGAGTGTAAATTTTATTGACAAGTTCAAAATACGATACAGTTTTTTATGTAATCTAATTGGTAGCCCATATTGTCTGGATACGGAATGAATTTTTAGATGTTAACAGTTTTAAAATTAATGGGGATGTGCGACAGGATTAGTATAATGTTGTTGTTGATGATTTATCTAAGTGGATGTTTTTATCAGTAGAATGTTCTAACTATTGATATTGTCTAGCTTGTCATAGTTCAACCATTAAGGATTAAAAAGTCCCAGCCTGGACCATTGCATGCCCATTTCTATATCCTTTACGTTTTCTATGAACTGCATTAGAACGTAAGTGAATAAGCCATACATGTAGCCGTCGGTTTCTTTCATAGTTTTCCATTTTTTTTATGTTGTCATTAACCTGAGCGATTACATCACTCATTTCATGAACTTGGATTGAATTCTGCGCCATGTTGTTAAGTTTTTCTTGAAATTTCGTTCGGTCCTCATCATCCAAAGTTCCGGATAGGAATTTAAATATTGACCCCACTGCATTAAAAGGTCCTCGTTTTTTCTATTTTCGCGGTACATTACTAAACCATTTAATTGACGTTACAATTGCTATACAAATATTTTAGATGAGGTGATTTCGTACAATTTGATAAATACTTACGAAAAATGTCGCTTGCTTTGCTTGCTTGCTTTGCTTTGTCTATTCAGATACGTTGACTCGCAAACAGTGATGCTCGAATTCAGATGGCAATTCAGTATCAAGGTTACCTATTTGGATTTGTTGGGTATGGCAGATCAAAATAATAGTAAACATGGTCCTGTGGAATATGACTTTGGTTAATTTTCTTTCGTTTTTTGAATTGCGATTTATAATATTGTGTAATCCTATTTCTGTCAATAACTTTGCAGTGGTCTGGTGTTGTCTCTTCAACGTTTCTGTTGGATTTGAGTGGATTCTCTAATTTTCCTTTTTGCCGTGGTGCCTTTCTATATCTTATGTCTACTTTGTATTCATTTCTGTCATTGTTTATTTTGTTAATTAATTTTTGATTTTCTTCCGAGTATGTTTTGTCGACTCTCCATTGCAAATAAAAATGTGTGCTGTTGTTTGACCTGTGGTATCGTGTCTGGTTTTATGACTGTAAATAAAAAGTATTGTCTCAATTTTGCTCAATTTTGTCTCATTATCATCGGATGGTTTTATTATACGTCTTTTCGTTTATAGTTTTATGTAGTCTCTCTACATCGGCTACACCTGTTTTTGCGGTATTTAGTTATAATTCAATTTCTTCACTTTCAAGCCAACGCTTTAAGGCCCCGTCTCTATCGGTCCTTAGAAATTTAGGTTTACACAAATTATTGAATATACGCAAGACAGCGTTTTTACATTCAATCCAATCCTTTGTTGGTATTTGCTCGAGAGTTGCAAACTTTGAGTATAGGTCTATACAACTAACATAATGTTTCCCTTCAGATGAGTAGATGTCTATTACAAACTTTTCCCGACAGAAATCGGGCTTAGGTGTAACTTTCATAGCATACTTGGTATCACGATGTTCTGTCTTAGCTAAATAGCAAATGTGTCATTCATTGATAATGTTTTGTATGAGTTGTTGGCTGCTTGGAAAATAATGTGTTTCATTAAAAAGTTTGCTCATTTTTTGTATACCAGGATGTAACAGCTGTGTGCACTTTGAATAATTTCAAAATCGGTATCGTTCAATCAAATATCGTTCAGCTTTTTCTCTCACCATATTATCGTATGAAATGTAAGTTATTTGCCTCTTAAAATAATTTTCATGGCTTATTTTAGGTGCCCCTTTTGAAAATATAACTTGTCGTCTGAATGTATTAGCGGGTCTTTCGGTAATAAAAATTAAATCGCTATTATCATCATTAGCACTATGTTGGGTCTGTTCACCAAAGTATGAATGTTCCAAATTTATCCTGGATAAGGCATCGGCAGATGATTTTCCTTTCCCTTTATACATTTAATAAAAGGCATTAGGTTTGATCCGGGTGTGGTCGAGCTAACTATACTGCGTATGTTCTTGTTGGTTTTTTGATTTGATATTGTCCTGTTATCTTTCGACT
The DNA here is from genome assembly GCA_019455685.1 of Philornis downsi. NCBI lineage: Eukaryota > Metazoa > Arthropoda > Insecta > Diptera > Muscidae > Philornis > Philornis downsi. The sequence continues at coordinate 4,824,147 of JAHXMU010000194.1, read as the reverse complement.
TGCAGTGTACTTCCAATGAGGTACAAGGCACTTCTATTCTTTTCCGAAAACGGTTCTGTTGAGGTGCAATACGGTCATTTATCAATTTGTATTTGTCATTGTAAAGAGTCACAGTTCATCTTTTGTAGTCAATTACTGACTTCGCTTGAGCTAACACTTTCCTTCCATTAAAAGGGTAATCTATTTTTTTTGGTGGTCTGTAGAGAATAGATCTAATAGAAATTCGTGTTGTTCCGGGAATAAATTATTGGGTGGGACGATGATACTCTTATTGATAGTGAGTGGACTCGTGTGGCTTAAACACCCAATATCATGGGTTGGTAAGGTTAACACATTACGAGTCGTAATATTGACCGCAGAACCAGTGTCAATCAGACATCTCAGGTCGTTTCATTCGTAAGTGTTATTGTGTGTGATTACTATTGTTGATTTCCGAGGCTGTCGGCTGAAAAATTTTCTGCTGTTCATAGGATGCTACCTCTTGATTTCTGAGCTCATCTATACTCTTTTTATTCTGTCCGTTATCTAACTGTCTGGGTCGTTTATTTGGTTGATTAGTTTGTATTGTATCTCTATTATATGGTTGTTGTTGGTTTGGGACTTGATTGTATCTAAAACGGTTTTGGTCAAATAAATTTTGTCGCTGATAATTTTGGCTTGGTGCATGCATGGTAGAAGTGTTTGGTTGTTGTGTGAAATTATTGTTAGGTTGATAATGATGAATAGGTGGTCGATAGGTTTGATAGTATGGTTGTGGGTTTAGGTAAACGGTGGATTACAAATTGGTTGAAATAGAGTGGCATAATATGGTGTATTGTATCTAGATGAATTTGGATTATGTGTTTACGAGAAACTAACGATTCCATATCGTCCCACCTACGCACTATTAAATACGCGTTCCCATTTCTATTCCTTTAACTGTTAAGAATATAGCTTTATTCCAACACTCAAGTAGTGAGATACTTTGTGAAATGTACACTTGAACTCTCGTGAAGTGGCTAACACAAGTTCAGTACTTATTTTAATCTCACTCCATTAAGAACAGTGCGAAACTTACACTCTCACCTCAAAAAGAAAGGAAATATATGACTCCATATATATAAGCAGAAAATATAAGCGGAAAGGTAAACCGTTCAATAAAAAGAAGTTTCTATCGAAATTTTAACCCCCAGTGTTTTCATATTCTAACTCCTAATTTTTTGAAACCACTTGTCATAACCCCCCGTATTAACATTTTTTGGTCCGATCGAGCCGGATCTGCAAGTGGTTTTAAGAAAGAAGTTTTTAATTTCAGAATTTCTTTTGAAAAACTTCTAATCAACCCCCCGGAACTGTGAGTACAACAGGAATATTACTTAACATTGCTGCTTACATTTTGGATTGCAATTAATAAATTTAATGTATGTTAATTCCATATACTCGAAGTGCACACTAGACATATTACAAGAACAAAAACATAGAGTTTATGTTACAAGAACAAGAATTAAGAAAAAACCGTAAAGAGTGATTTGCTATTAGCAAGTAAAAATATCCCTTGATTTTTACAACGAGATCCACAAAGAGTTTAACAGCAAAAATTACGATATTTTCAAATTGCAGTGATATGTATGTGATATACTAAAATTTATTCTGTTATGTAAATAACATAAGCAATGCAAATGCTCTGAGAACATACTCTACATCTAACAATTGTCTCAAGTGCTTTCCTTCAACATACTTATGTTGATTCGACTTATGTGACAACTTTAACATTTGCTTAATATTTGATTTAGTTATTTCTGAATCTTCAGCTATCACTGTTACAACACTCAACATTTAATTCTTGCTTTGTAAATGTTATTTAACATTAGTGCGCAACCAGCACATTCTCTTATGTCTATCATTGTAACACTCTTAACACTTAATTCGGATCAATTCTAGCTTTGCAAATGTTATTTAACATTAGTAATTAGCCAGCACATTCTCTATGTTGTAAAACATAACAGTGTTATTGAATCGGAGATCATTTCTCTTGAACATCATTATTACATCAATAAAATTGTCATTGTTACATTTCTGTGCTGGTAGAAACAGCATAGTTTACATTTCAAATATTGAATCTGAGAGATTTATAATTCAACCATATAACTAACGCTGAATTTAAGAGAAAACTCACCGAGTTTCATCTTAAATTACACTGTTTCCAAATAAAGCATTCAAAATATTTATATTACAATTTATTAAGCCATCAATTACCCACTGTATTTTACTACAACTTTAATTAAATCATCACATCGAAGATCAATATTGTGAGCAACTTTTCAAGGCCACAACTTACCGAAATGCCTCAGGGCGTTTTGTTGTTTCGCTCCCATTCAAAAGAGAATTTCCCGATACCATCCAACTGGGTAATTCTCGAAGTATTGCCTTATCGCAATACTATAAAAACGAAGCTCGATTGCAGAAAGAGCTCCAACTAAGGACGGAATATGACAGGGTCATTAATGAATACTTGACACTTGGTCATATGATCAAGGTCACCTCAGATTCGTCAAACTCTTATTATCTCCCACATCATGCCGTAATCAAACCCGAAAGCACCACTACAAAGCTTCGGGTCGTATTCAATGCATCAAACCCCTCATCCAACGGCATAAGTCTTAACGCCATTTTGCACCCAGGACCCGTTTTACAATCTGATTTAACCGTCTTAGTTCTCAGATGGAGACATTTTAAGTACGTTTTTAACGCTGACATTGAGAAAATGTATCGGCAGATCCTTGTAAATCCCAAGGATACCCCATATCAAAGGATTCTTCATCGAGATGAATCTACAGAAGATCCCCATGATTTCGAGTTGAACACCGTAACATTCGGTGTCAACTGTGCCCCCTATTTGGCCATAAGGGTTCTGCTAGAACTAGCGAACCAATGCGAGCCAGAAAACCCCGTTGTTTCTGATATTGTCAGGAATTTTATGTACGTCGATGACGTCTTATGGGGATCAAACGATCTTTCCACAGCTATTGCCACTAGAGATGATCTTGTAAAAGTGTTGCAAACCGCTGGATTCTGCTTAAGAAAGTGGACTTCCAATAACGATTTTCTTTTACAAGGTATTCCCCCCGAGCATTTACTCGACTCAGCGTTCTTAAAGCTATCCGATACAAGTATCACTAAGACGCTTGGATTGAGATGGAATGCTGGAAGTGATTACTTCTATTTTACCCCCTATAAAAACCCCGATGAAAATATCTCTAAGCGCAAAGTATTATCAAAAATAGCTATGCTATTTGACCCCGCCGGTTGGCTTGCCCCAAAGATTATTGTTGCAAAAATAATAATGCAACAAATATGGAAAGATAAAACAGATTGGGATGAAAATCTCAAACCGGAAACCCTAACACAATGGCAAACATTTCTCGATGATTACCCAATAATTGGAGAAATTAAAATACCCCGCTATGTGGATTATAACCCCTCCTATATGGTTGAATTTCACGGGTTTTGTGACGCCTCGGAAAAAGCTTATGCTTCCGCTTTATATATACGAGTGGAAACAACAAATGGCCAAGTAAGGTCGCATTTGTTGGCTGTAAAATCCAAAGTCGCTCCGGTTAAGTATGTAACGCTGCCCCGAAAAGAATTATGTGGAGCCGTATTATTGGCACGAATGATTTATTCACTTCGAGGTGAACTAAATCTTGACAATCATAGTTTATATCTGTGGACTGATTCCACAATAGTCTTATCATGGCTGCGAAAGTCTCCAAGCCAATGGAATACTTTTGTAGCAAATCGTGTGACTACTATTAACGACATGATCGGCAACGGTAATTGGTCGCATGTGTCATCGCAATGCAATCCCGCTGATCTTGCTTCTTGTGGTACAACGGCTCAAGAACTTGCCGGAAACAGCCTATGGTGGAACGACCCATCATGGTTGAACTTACCCAAATTTCAGTGGCCTAAAAGCTCAGCTATTTTAGACACAAACGAAGAGTTGCGTACCGTCAAAACCCATGTCACCCAGCTATCAGATATAGACATTTTATCTCGTTTTTCCGATCTTCCTAGAGCTATGCGAATTATATGCTATATGTTTCGTTTTTTCAACTCAACTCATCCCCAATATAGACATAACATGAAATATTACAACCACGAACTTCTTCACTCTGAACTAAATTTCGTACGAACGCGACTTATACGACTATGTCAGCAAATATATTTTCCAGAATATTCTCACCTGGCCAAGGGCACTCAACTTCGAAAAGATAGTAACATTCTCTCCCTCAATCCATTCCTCGATACGGACGGCATTATCAGAGCAAATGGTCGCCTTTCGCAGTCAGCTGCGCTTCCTTATGATGAAAAATTTCCAAAATTATTGCCGTACGATGGTCGTTTTACAAAACTTTACTCTTTGATGTTACGTCTAATTCGAACTGAATTCTGGGTCCCTAAACTTAAAAATAAAATAAAATCTATTATTCATAATTGCAAGACTTGTGTTCTTTATAAACATAAAAGAAGTCAGCAGCTAATGGCCCCCCTGCAAGGACTATGTTATCTCGTCCGTTTGCACACACTGGTGTTGATTTTGCCGGCCCCTTCGACATTAAATCTTACGTGGGCCGCGGCACTAAAATAACAAAGGGATATGTACTTGTGTTCGTTTGTTTTGCAACGAAAGCTATCCATCTTGAAATAACAAGCAAAATATCAACACTGGCATTTTTGGCAGCCTTTGCCCGTTTTTTTCTCCCGACGGGGATCGCACAAAGCTATATATTCCGATAATGGTACTGCCTTTACTGGCGCTGCCAATAAAATTGCTTAAGACCAAGCTAGTCTACTAGCTTCTGTTAGAGAACAAATCACCTCTCAATACAGCTTCCAATCACTTGAATGGCCTTTCATACCCCCAGGTGCGCCTCATATGGGTGGGCTATGGAAAGCAGGCGTGAAAAGTTTCAAGACTCATTTGAAAAAGATAGTAAACTCTCAATACTTCACATATGAAGAATTCGCAACAATGCTCACTCGCATTGAAGCTTGCTTAAACTCAAGACCACTAAGCCCAATGAGTGATAATCCCTCTGATCTTTGTGTTTTGACACCGGGTCACTTCCTAATTGGAAGTCCCCTTCTCGCTCCAGCTGAATTAGACTATTCCCAACTTAATTCATCATTCGCGAATCGCTGGCAGAAATTAAAGTTACTTCACCACCAATTTGCGATAAGGTGGAAAGATGAGTATTTGAAGGAGCTACATAAAAGAGTTAAGTGGAAATACCCCCAGAGAAATTTTACTGTTGGCGATATGGTCGTTGTAAGATACGATAATCTTCCCCCAAACCAATGGCGTCTTGGACGTATTGAAAACGTCATATGTGGTTCTGACTCAAAGGTCAGAGTCGCCGAAGTGCGTACGCAAAGTGGCCTAATAAGTCGACCTATTGTCAAACTTGTGCTGGTACCGAACCCAGAACAATAATAATTTTTCCTCTTGTGCCATTTACAGTTAATAATGTTTACCCCACCACGACGATTACAGATTGAACGTGAACAGGAGAATTCTGATCACCAAATAAAGAAATCATCATCCACAAACGAATATCAAGAACAGGATTGCCGCTATTGCCAGAAAAATCACCCCTTGCGAAAATGCTTCAGATTCCGTCGCCTTTCATCTACCAAACGCCTTAACACAGTAAGAAGGTACAAATATTGCGTAAACTGCCTAGCCCATTCCCACCAGCTGCACAGCTGTCGCAGCCGTGAGAGATGCAAGGTATGTTTCGAAAAGCATCATACCCTGCTACATAACTCTAAAAGAGGAAATAGTAATAATAATAAGTTAAAACGGAAACAGCGAGGAAAGCCAAAGAAAGAACAGCAGCCGAATAACATGAGCATGTCAGCAGGTCTATCTACTACTTCTCGCACAGCAACGATAATTATCAATGTGAATCCAGCTTTATAAAACTATAGGCCGTATTCGAAATCCTACTCTAAAATTTTGAAATCCCAAAAATGAATTTATACTTGAAATGATTTATCCAAATATGAATTGTACTTAAAAATGTATTATATTTTCATAAGCTACACTAATTGTATTAATGAATTAGAAGGAAAACGGTTAGTTTTGCTTTGTCTAAAGTTTACCTAATGTTCCTTATATTAGCAATCTCCTTACTACTTTCTATTTACTTGCTTTTGCAATACTGCAAGGTGGGCGGTATGTTTACGAGAAACTAACGATTCCATATCGGCCCACCTACGCACTATTTAATATGCGTTCCCATTTCTATTCCATTAACTGTTAAGAATATAGCTTTATTCCAACACTCAAGTAGTGAGATACTTCGTGAAATGTACACTTGAACTCTCGTGAAGTGGCTAACACAAGTTCAGTACTTATTTTAATCTCACTCCATTAAGAACAGTGCGAAACTTACACTCTCACCTCAAAAAGAAAGGAAATATATGACCCCATATATATAAGCGGAAAGGTAAACCGTTCAATAAAAAGAAGTTTCTATCGAAATTTTAACCCCCCGTGTTTTCATTTTCTAACTTCTAATTTTTTGAAACCACTTGTCATAACCCCCCGTATTAACATTATGGTTAAAAGTTTTGGATTGTTTTTCATGTGAAATTTTTTTTGGTTGGTCTTTTGTGTTTGGTTCACATCTTCATACATGCTCTTTTCTTGTAAAGTGTTAATAAGTGATCGTAAGTCTTGTACTTCGTGTTTGGATATTCTGACATAAATTTCTATTGGTAATTTTTGCGTCAAGTCCTCAATGCTTGTTTTAATTAATATAAGAAACAATAGTTCTTCGTGAGCATCATTTTCTAACCCTAACTTACTTATTAGTACTTGACGACGACGTTCGGCTTCTTCCCGAAATGATCTGACATTCCCTTTGTAGGGTGTGTTCCGAAATTCCTCAAGCAAAGTATGGCTGGGTGTCTGCGTTTTGTAATTCAGTATCAGCTGTTGTCGTAGTTCAGGCCAACTGGTCGTGTTACTCATCCCGAGTGTCCTCATGACTCCACTACTTACGCAACGTTCGACGTGCTCAAACAAAATATGTTGTTGCCGGATATTGTTGGTGTTATAGAGTCCCAGAATATAGTCGATTCGGCTTACAAAGGTGTACAGGGAGTATGGATTTCCGTCAAATTTTTTCATGTTCCCAATCTGGTACGCCACCTGGGCCATTTCAGAGTCATATAGAGGTGTATTTATTGGTGTTGGTGTTATTGATGCTGCTGCTGTTGCTGGTTGAGCCATATCGTCTTTTCAGTGGTTTCACTTATGTTTATTTCTTAAAAATTATGTTCTTCTAGTTTATTAAATGTTTTATTATTTTTTGCACACATAGCACTGTCGTGGGGTCCTGAGGTCACCGAATCGGATTTACAACCTCACACAAATTCTGCGGCGTCTTCCTGGTTTTCAGGTTTTATTATAGGCTATTTTTTTCTCGGTCTTCGTGTCACTGTCGATGGTTTTTTTTACAAAACTTAACACGATATTAATCGTCGCGCGGGTGTCTAATCGCCAGTAAAATAAAGACAAAGTTCCGGGGTTTGGATTGCTTTGATCATCTTTATTTGGATTCTAGCTTGAAACTAAAAACTTAAAAATTATGAATGAGTCTTCAAACTGGAGGACAAACATCGTTCGTGTTTTGATTGGTTGGCCACAGTGGCGTAACCGTTTATTTATTTCATGACTCGGTTGGATTGTTGCGGCTTCAAATTTCATCTGTGCAGCTTGTATGAAGTAGAGTGAGTTTCTTAGTGTGGAACAGGGTGTACGTATAATTACGTTACGTATCGTAAAAAGAAATCCATTAATTTTCCTAGAGATGGCTTTAGTAATATAAATCTAGCTTTGCATATATGCGATCGGGTCACGCTAGATGACGTTAGAAAGGTAAGAATTCGTGCTCAGAAAACTACTCAGACAGTTTTGTGACTGCTTAGCTTAGAATTGGTTGAGCGCGCATCAGTGATGGTTACCAGGAAAGAGAAAATGGAAGTCAATGCTAACAGTTTCGATAACGTAAAAGCCGTAATTGTCAAAAATGTCTTGATTGCCTCTATTACACAAAAAAAGGCTTGGAACCATTTGAATAAGGCTGGATACAAAAATAAGATAAATGAAGCGAATAGTGACTGAATAGTCACTTACGACAAAGTCAAGTGAAAACAGTAGTGGTCGAACCGCTGTGACCTATTCCGTATTCAAATAATCATATCTATAAAGTGTAGTAATTAGCTGTTGCCATGATTTCATAATCTGATGTTGTTTGTGTTAAAAATGATGTTAAAGTTAATGTTAATGATGCCGAATGCAAAGAAAACAATTTCCAAACAGTTTAGTTTGCATTCTAGATTTCCCCAAGTTCTGTAGCAGTATTCTACAATGACATTACTTAATCGATATTGGCGTATATTTACTAGATATATCTAATGAAAATTCTTTTACTTAAGATACAATCAACACAACCGCATTAAAATAATAAAATGTTATAATAGATGCGAAAGCTTCATTACTTTGAATTCCTTGAAGTAATAACGTAAGAAATAGTTTCCTAAAAAAAATTAATGATGATAGTGTCACAAATCAAAATGTGTAATATTTGACAACCTTTATTAATATCATAAAATGTTTAAAATGCTGTTTTTAAACAACATTGAATACTTATTTATAATACCTATTGCCTATTAAATTCTATACAATTTTGAATTTAACGAAATATGAAGCTAAATATACTATAAAATAGTATACCTATAAACTAGTAAAACCAACGGATACATTCTTTACTATTGTAAATTTGTTAAACTTCTTTACTACAATAATGCTAAACCACTTCTGTTGTGAATTACATTTAGAACACTTTGAAAAGATACAAAAGCTTTTGCTCATCAAACATACCGTTAGTAGGTAAAATCGGACATACCAACCGATTTACAAGCTTACTTGCGATCTACAGGCCAGCTTATTGGACAAAACACTAATTCCGTTTTTTTTTCGCTTTTCCTACATTACAGTATTGCACACCAGAGTGTAAACCATACATATTGGCACATCTTTGCAAAACCCAATTCTTTGGTCTATTACTTCAGCTTGCCAATCGAGTGCCAAAGGCGAGATTTGGCGCACAATCATTGGAAAATATGAGGTAATAAAATTCCAAAAAAAAAAAAAAAACTGAAGAGGGTTTAGTAGCATTCGGAACTTGGTAAGTCAAGATCATTGAACAGGAGTTAAATTACATGAAAATATGTATGTGTGTATGCGCTGTTCCTAATTTATTTCTGTTCTAATCTGTTTCTCTGTGCAATAAGGGAAATTTTCTTTAGAAAAATAGAAAATAGAAGTTAGAAAAATTCAGAAAGATTGGTCGAAAACACAAAAAAAAAACTGTTTTCACACCGAGTTAATAAAATAAATTGCTGTGCAAAAATGACAAAAGTGAAAGAGTTTGTTGCAAAAGTATATAAGTAAAGTCGAAAATTGACAAGACAAAAAACCATATTTATGTGAAAAAAATCTGTAAAATCCTGCTTAAAAATAACAACACTAAACATTACCGTCGCATCTCACTTGCTTTAAATTTCAGAAAACAGAAATTTCCAAGTGAACAAAACTATGTGCAGTTATTCACTTCTCAAATTTTATTGAAACGGTGATGTATATGTGTACATACATATGTATGTAGATTTATACACATGTATAAACATATTTCTACATATTTAGAAAATGCCGTTATATTTTCTTACAAAGGCATAAATTACAAAAGTTTAATATGCTGAAAGAAAAAGAAAAAGCACTCAAATAACGGTCTCATTATTGTATGATAAAAATAACGTTTTATTTCGCGTTGGTTTCCGAATTTGGCAAATTTTTTCTTCAGCAAAAACGCAATAAAGAGAAATATATCACCACACTTTCCATAAATTTCTTACTTATTACATCTATTTAGGGCTATAATAAAATTATACTCTTCACATTACTAGTAAAGAGAACCAACATAACGCTCTGGGGGCTGCATGTCAGCAGCTGGTGTTGGTAATTTAGTGTTTATTGAGGAGACGATGAACAAGACAGTCTACATGAACATTCTGAAAGAAAACCTAAACCAGAGTGCCAAAAAGTTGAACATGCGTGATAATTATTACTTTCAACAGGACAATGATCCAAAGCACACCGCTGCTGACATTAAGATGTGGATCGCATACAATATACCACATATGCTTAAAACACCGCCTCACAGCCCTGATTTGAACCCCATTGAGCATTTGTGGGATCACTTGGAAAAACGCGTCCGAAACCACACAATTTCCAGCAAAGCTGCACTTCATGCCGACCCGATTGAGTGAAGTTCTGCGACTTAAGGGATATCTTACTAAGTATTAGGTAAATCAATTAAACTCAAAAATCTTAAAAGTGTACTAAACTTTGGTATTTTTTTCAGGGGTACCAAGACTTTTGCTGCGTACAAATATGAAGTCTACATTATTTTTAATTTTTTTAATTTTTTGTTTAGATATATACGTGAAATATTGTTTTGATTTATCGTAGTATATAAATAAGAACATTAAATAAAAATAAGTTCTTTATGATATGTATCGTAGTTTTGAGAAATTACGGAAGACATATTAGTATAACTGGGGTACCATGACTTTTGCTGCTCACTGTATATACGAGTATATATATACTAACCAAACCATATGTACATACATATATACATTACACATATGGTGCTCATTTATTGACATAAATCACATGCACGCATACAATTTATGCTGATTTTTAAAGCATTCCAAGCCAGATCGAAATGTTGATCGTATAAAGTGTATCTTTTCAGAATGACTCCCGCTGCTTCTCTAGTTTTATTACGTAATTGATAGAGGTTTTGGGCGCGTGTCAGTTTCGCATGGTTAACGTGAACATGTCACGAAAAGACGGTCATTCTTCGTAACCTCCAGAGAAAACCTCATTATCACATAGTGGAACCTTTATGCTGTATGCATTCGAGCTTTGCATTATGGGATTTTGAGGCGGAGGCGTGAATTGATTTAAGTTGGGCATAATAGAACTCCTACGACCGCTGTCGTTGCGAAATAGTAGTCTAGAGATATTCTCAAAAGATCTATGATCTGCGACCTTGCAGTATATTATGCCTCGGAACAAGCATTAAAATGAATTCCTGCTTGTTCCCTTAAATCTTTATTGTTTGAGGAATCGGGGGAAAGTATGAGTTATTCGTAAGTGGCTTGTAAGTTGATTCATTTTTTTTCGAGATCCTTTCATTGTGAAAACATATACATTATGCGATGGATATTTCGATTCTGAATAGAATGCTTTAAAAGCTCGTTACGAAAATAATCGAGTCTTGGTGGACAGTCAGCTAAAAATGTTGTTTAATATTCCAATAACGGTGGACGAAAATAGCGAATCTGTACAAAAGATTCAAGCAGCGGTTAGCAATCGTCTTGCCAACTTAAAAACTCTTAACGTCGACATCTCTGGCTGTGTCCCCATATTGATATATTTAGTTTCCATATAACTCCCTCTTTATGCGAACAGTCTCTCAAATCGCACAGAAACTTGTCCAATTCGTCTCAATTATACGAGTTTCTAACAACTGCTGCCATAACTGCTTACCATCAGCACATTTGAAACCGAATTGCAAAATCAAAAATACTTTTTTGGTATGCAGAAAAAGCGCCACACTTTATTATACAATAAAATTCAGAACAGCAAATTTAACTCCTAAAAATTTTCTACATCAAGAATGGGCGCCGACGGGTAAAACTAATCAAAGTCCAAATCATGATCAACACCTTAACGAGCCGGCGAACTCCAAACACAAAATAATATCACCGGTTTCAGCTACTCAAAACTCGTCAAATTCTGGCATGATATTATTGAGAACTACCTTAATACATATTGGAAACAGGGGCGATTTACTCACAGAAGGGGCGTTTATTTATCCTGATTTCCAGAGAACCTTTACATTCGAAAGGAATTCGAATCCTTTCCGTCTTCAGATTCCCTTTCGTAAAGGAATGCGAAATTGTATTGTTCTCCAAAAAATCCAATATCAGAATTTACATTGCAGCTGTAGTGCTGCCCAAAGTAACTAAACAATTACCCACATTCTCCTTTAAGATACCGGAACATAATATATGGACAGCCTTGATCTAGCTGATCCTCACTTTAATAAGTCCTATCAGATTGATATATTGGTCAATGATTTCGAGCGATTCATAAATGTCGACGGAATAAAGAAACATGTATGCGGTCAGACGTCTACATACAACACTATATTTGGTTGGATACTCAGTGGTCCAATCGACCACTTCTGAAGACTTGTGACTAAACGGTGCTCTGCTAAAATTTTGAGAACAGAAGGAAGTCTCAACCTCCAAGCCAATATCTGAAGATGTTATTTTTTCAAACAATTTTACTCCGAAACTACTATACGGCAGCTTGGTGGCCGCTATATGGTCAGACCTCTTTTTGAACAGAAATTTCCTCAGTTTTTCCTGGTCCTTCTCGATACCTCTCCCATGGACAATATTCCCGCATGAAACACACCCTATCCAAAGACATTGAGATAAGGAATCAATAAAACTCTGTCTTAGAAGAATATTTAATTCTTGAGCACATGTAAGAATGTTATTCTAATGAAATAACTTCAGATGACAAATACAACTGATTTTACCTGCCACATCATGCGGTAGTACGGCCTGAGCATAAAACAATTAAAGTAAGAGTTGTATTGAACGCCTCCAGAAAGACAACGATGTTTTGTACACTGTCACTACCTTACAATTCAATATTAACTTTGGTTTTGAAAAATTTGCGTTCGGTGGTGATATTCAGAAAATTTACGGCGTAATTTTAGTATACTCGACAGGCCCTGTCAGAAAATTCTATTTCGTCCTAAGTCCCATGGTCGAATAAAATATTATTAGTTAAATACGGTAACCATTGGCATAGATTACGCTCCGTTTTTGGCTGTACGAACCCTTCTGAATTTGGCGTCCGATGCTGAATCTGATTTCAACGCAGTATCTTCGCTATTACGATGGGAATCCTACGTAGACGATATCTTGTCTGCCGAGCATACAATAGATGGAGCAATTTAAATCTAATCAGATCTCATGACAGTTTTACGATCGGTAGGATTTCCCTTGAAGAAAGCAACTGCAAACAATGAAAGATTGTTGTCTTATTTACAGCCAGACGAAAACGCTTGGCATTAAATGGAATGCTGAAACTGACTGCTTCTGTTACTGCTTCTCGTCCTTACCTCTAGACGCTTCCAAAGTGGTGTATTGCACAGCTGCCTGTATACGCTGCCAAACCTCAAATAATGTTACTTATTCAAATCTTTTAGCAGCAGAAAGAAAGAAAGTTGCACCTCTTCAGACTATATGCCTCCCATGATCTGACCTTGATGTGGCTGTTCTATTGGCTAAACTCGTAAAATATATCATTTGTAAAATGCCTATTTCCCTTACCGAAATGATACTATGGACAAATTCCTCGATTGTTTTTGGATGGTTTACAAAACCTCTATGCTCCTGGAAAACATATGTTGCTTCACAAATTCATGAATTAGATCTAATGACAAACTGGCGACACGACCCTCCACACGACAATCCCGCTGCTCTGCGAACTCGCGAATGTAAGCCTCAAGATTTGGTGCAAAATACGTTATGGTGGAAGGGTCTTCCATGGCTAACGAATCCGTCTTCGTCATGGCCAAAATGTAACCCACTAAATCCATCAGATACAGCGAAAAAAAGTCCAAATATTGCACATTTCTTCTGAAATCCCGACATTTTAATACGGGTTTCCTCTTATCATAAAGCTTTAATAGTTTTATCATACGTTTTTCGTTTCCTTTGTCATGGTTTTGCCAAATATAAATCTGTGAATGCGCATACCACTTAAAATTTCACCTTGAAGGAAGTTAACACATTTAAAACTCGCTTGATAATTTTATTTCAAAAACGATACTTTGAGGCTGAGTATAATGCGATTAGCAATGAAAATACAATCTTCGATAAAAGTTGTTTGAGAACGTTAAAACCATTCTTAGATAGAGATAAGCTTCTTCGTGCGGGCGGTCGTTTGTCAAATTCGTCTCTTTCTTACAATGAAATATACCCTGTAATTCTTCCTGGAAATTCTCACTTGTGCTATTTATATCTTTTCGTCTCCACACATTCTTAATACAAATGGAATTTTACATATCCCGTCTCAAGCATAATATACCATATACCAACTCAAAGTTTGTCCCGTTTTTGGGCAAAAGGTATGTAGTCAAATTATGGCTCCGTTGCACCACCTTTCCACACAACCGGCATAGATTTTGCTGCTCCTTTGAACCGAAAAACTCTTCTCTTAGAAAAGCACCACTGATAGAGAGCTGCGTCAATATATTTGTGTGCATTTCAACAAAAGCGATACACCTTGAAGTGTGTTCCGATATGTCCTCCGAAGCTTTTAAAGCAGTATTCGCCCAATTCGTTGGGAGGCTGGAAATCCTCCAAAACGTTGTGTCGGATTATGCTCACAATTTTGTTGGAGCCAGCACAGCGCCTCTCAAAGAATTTCATCAGTTCATTAAGACTATTCCTAATGACGCATCTAAGAAGTACTGTTTGTCGAAGAGCACTGTTTGAAGAATTTGAGTAAAGTTTTATTCCACCTCACGCTCCCCTCATGGGCGACCTCTGGGAGGCAGTCTTTAAAAGTTTTGAGTATCATTTGAAACGCATCACTGGTTCCTAGAAGTTCGCTTTTGAACAAATATCAACTCTATCAGCTCGAACTAAAGGCGTTTTGAACTCAAGGCCCATTTTCGACATATTCGAAGAACCAACCGATATGACCGCCTTATACCCCGGCCATTTTCTTAAAGGATTACCAGTAATGGTTTTGCATGAACCTATCGCAGATAATTTATCTGTTATCAATAAATGAGAGAAGATTAAAGCACTGCACAACAAATTTTAAATTAGATGGAGAGAAGATTATTTGAAAGCTTTATGTAAACGGTATAAATAGACAAGTTCCATAACAAGTATTAAAGTTGATGATATATATACCTATATACAGTTGATGACACCCGAATGAATAAGCCTTAGAACAGTTGAAGAAATACATAGTGGTTTCGACAACAATGTCAGAGTTGTAGTTTTCCGAACGGCATACGGTCTCATTAAAAGAAATATTTTTAAATTGTGCTTTTTACCTTTAAAAAAATACAATGGTGTCGTATCCCACTAACTACGTACAAATACTGATCAACTTAATGCCTTATGTTTCAGATCTCTATTCCTAAAACAAAATAATAAGAAATACCAATTTCAGAACCTTAAACAACAAACGACCAACAAAAACCATTGGATACATTCTTTACCATTGTGAATTTGTTGAACTTCTTTACTACAATTATGCTAAACCACTTCTGTTGTGAACTAAATTTAGAACATTTCGAAGATGGAAAAGAAAATTATGAAAAATGAAAAGATGAAAAAGGTTTTGCCCATCAAACATACCGTTAGTAGGTAAAATTAGACATATCAACCGATTTACAGGCTCACTTGCAATCACCAAGCGAAACTATGAACATCTAAATAAACCCACAAAAACATAACATTTGAAACAAGGTGGACCCATTTCTGATTCGTTTTCAAAAATAAATTTCAGTGTGTTTATGTGTAGGCCCATATACCGAACATCTGATTGATAGAAAACTTTGACAAAATTTTCGTCATCTGTTTGGGATTGTTTGCAGATGGGTTTCGTTATTGTGTTACTAGAGCCATTCCAATAAATGTGATGTTTATCCGATAAATGGGTAGCCTTCCTTTTTACCAAAGAGTGTTTTTTTTTGTTGGATTTTTGAAAAAATTATTTTTCTCTGAAACTGGTTTTCTAAAAAAGGCAGATATATCATGCTGAAATGCACGTTTAGCAAAATTCCCTGCGCTACTAGAAGTAAGCCATTAACGTAAATATTGTTCAGGTATTTTTAATTGTATTACGTCACAAAAAAGGGGGCAAAATGATACGCCACTCCGGTTCGAACGATTTTGATGAAATTTCATACAGATGGTTTTGAAGTATGGTGAAGCTTATATTCGGTCATTCCGCATTACAGGTATAACCAGAGCCGCACAGTGATGGTTCAAAGCATGGTACCATGGGCTGATAAATATTTAAACATTTTTATTCTGCTACAAAAACCACAATTTAACGTCAGTTACCTCTTAATTTTGTTTACATGTCTCGGCTACCTGTTATAGCTTGGGAGATACGAGGTTTACAATATATGTTTAATATTTTTCCAAACTTTTTAGATTTTTTTTTTTGCCAATTGTAAAGCAAATAGTGTAGCGGATCTGGTCTTATCTGTAACAGGCTTATAGAACTGGCCGCGCACTCTAAGGACAGTTCTCAGTAAACACCAACTATCGGAGCATCAGGCATCAAATACTCGTATTTTATGAATTTACCACAAAAAACCGTTTACAGACAACATCGACGAATCCTTGGATCCGCATGGTGCAGTCCTGCGGACCAATGTTCCCGTCCCTATGTTGCATTTTTAGCGGCGAATTCCGAATTTCCTGATGCGAGTTCAATTATAATGAATATAGTGCAATTGAATGAAAAACACGGATCTAGGAATATATGAATATATATGGAATATACTCTTACTTAAATAAGAATAATTAGTATGTGAGTAGCAGAGGGGGGTAATCATTCCGCCAGTATTATTATACAACATAGTGGAGAGAATTTAAGTAAATTCAGGTTACGAATTATGGATTATAGTGGAAAAATTGCCAGGTCTGGAAAGTTCTTTAGATTATAACGGAGAGAAAAAATATTTCAATGCATTTGAAAGGCGAAGCCGGCACAGGGAAGTGAAAAAATAATTATTGAAAGTAATAATGAAAAGTTCAAATTTTAGATTTGCGTTTAATCTATAGACATCATTTCCACATGACGGTCAACAAAAATTCGTCCAAGAGTCAAAAAAATAAGCGATTCATCGACATTATCAAAATTCTATTGCACTGAAATTGCTTAAGACCCGAAAATTGTCAAAGAAAACGGCAAATACATAAAAAAATGATTTATTATGGAAGATATTTTTACAAAAACCAGGACAAAGCTCTGGACGAGGATGGTGCAACATTTAAATATTTGTTAGTGGGTTTTCCTAAAATTTTTGAAAGAATACGCAGCCTGGAAATTTTTCAGGAGCATCGCGAACAGTTTTCTTGAAAACAATAAGAGTGAAAACTACAAACAAATTGTTGCTAAGTTATTAAAAAGTTAGGTGCACAAATACCACTCAAAATGCATTTTCTTCATTCGCATTTAGATTTTTTTCCGTAAAATCTAGGTGCGATCAGCGACAAACAAGGTGGGTGTGCTCACCAAGATTTAATAAAAATTAAAAAAATATCAAGGATTTTGAGACAAAAGCATGCTGGGAGACTATTTCTGGACTCTAATACGTAAAACCTAATCAACAAAATACAAACGACGCGTCGTTCAAATAACGCCATTTACTTTTGAAAATTCATTGATTTTTAAATAAACTAATGATTTTTTATGGAACAAACGAGTAAAAACATTTTTTTGCATCTCGAAAACCTGGCGTTTTACAGATTCGAATTCGGCCGACCAAATTACCCTAGGAAAAATATTTGGTTGCGCCAGTCCAAAATCTTGTTGGCTAGTGTTACGAGCGTCATCAAGCAAGCTAATACAGATCGAATTAAAAACATCACCCAAATGTATCGGCTAAAGTGTACTTAACAATTGATTTTAATTTTAAATTTCGTCAACTTATATTTAAAATATAAACATTAGCATATTCGCATATTCATACATATTTGCAGTTTATTGGAAAATTGAGTGATTGAGTGAATGGGATAGTACACTATATACACTTAAGAAAATGAAATTAATTTAGAATCAATAGTTTTTACGAACATAATTATTCTTATGGTGTACATTATGTTTTATAAATATTCAGTGTTTATCAATATAATTTCATATCTATAATAAGTTATAATGAGTTTTTTTTTTGTATAATTTCCAATGTCTAAATAAGATTATGATCGTTATAAGGTGTTGACGTCCTTCCTCTTTATAGATTTTACCAAAACTAAATCACCTGTATTTATATTTAATGGTGTTTACATGTTAGATTTACTCAACCACAAACGTACAATTGCCCAACTGGATTTTTTTTTTATCTTGCTAATGTCATTCCCTTTTTGTTAAGCTCTCTCTTTCTCTTTTTGTTATTCCCGTACGTGATGCCTTTACCCTGTTTGGCTCATGTGAAAATGTAGAGCATTATTAAGATTATTACTCTTGTACACCACGTAAGGTACGTAGGTATTCTCGCATTAAAATCCCGATTCCCTATTTACTTTGTAAATAAGTATACGTTTATATTAAAATTTAATTACCTCGTGTTTTTTCTTTATTCCCCCCAATTATTTTCGGAGAAACTATTTTGACAAACATTTTATGGTCCTTCGTACCGTGTATTTAAGATCCACCCGAAAAAGTTGAAGTAATTTCACCGAAAATAATTTACTTCCAGCTTTCTCCGCAGCATTTTGCCGTTTTTTGGAGCTTAATTTGCTTAGTTATCAAGGAAACACATTTATTTTCCTGCAGAAAAGAGGTAAGTTATTTGCTCTTTTTATCCCATGAAATAAGTGAAGTGAAAGTGATTATACCAACAAGGCAAAGAGTGCCGTGTAGATCATAATAAGCGTTAAAACGTCTCCACGAATCTCGGTGGTTGTTTGTTATTGTAATATTACAATAACATTTTTCCTCTTGGTCTAACAACAGAAGGGAAAACGGACGAGACGCGCGAATTTGTTCTCCGCATACTATTATTTGTGATCGTATTATTACTGTGTGCTCCCGCATATTACATATATAGGTAGTATCACTTTGTGATCCACAAATCATCATTTTGTGCTCTCACATATGTATGTACCCCCTTGGCTCATCCAAGTATTGTCTAAACGTTTTGTGCAAATAAAGCATACTTATGAGGAAATAGAAGGCATTCAATTCTCTGAGGTTTATTTCTCTTGCGATCTCTCGCTGTTTGGCGCGCATTTTGCCCGATCGACGCGTAAATTATGGCGGACAATTATCAGTTTTCATTTATTTTTTCCAACATAATTTAAATGAAAAACAAATCTTCAACTGCAACAGAAACATGACCCAAGTCGACATGAATATGATATTACAACAAATGGCCAGTTTACAGCCAGCACTGCAGAATTTACAACAGGAAAACGTATCCTTAAAGAGCAGACTCGACCAGATACCCGTGAAATCCCCTGTAATCCTTCCATAGGCTGCAGCATTAGTAGCAAGGACAGCTACATATGAAAATGCAAATGTGGTAAACTTGGAAATTTTTACAGCCCTTTACCAATTCGACGGCACCCAAAATAATTACCGTCTTTGGCGAGATGATGCCACTAGACTGATGAATAGCATCAATCAACACTGCAATTTCAATCGATACGTGGAAGCATTTTCAATTATAAAGTTAAAAATAACTGGCGCTGCAGCTAATATATTGTTAAACCACAATACAATTTTCAATTTTGAAGCAATCATCAACAGGTTGGATTGCACATACAGTGATCAACGTATTGAAGGACGAGATGACCAAGCTTACCCAAGGACAAAAATCATTGTCAGAGTTTCATGATGATGTGAGTAAAGCTTTGATCACATTGATCACATAAAAAATGTCTATGTCCGGAGATCCCCCAGAATCCATTAAATGCATGACAGCACATGCAATGGAAGATGCAGTGCGGACATTTAAAAATGGGATTTACAATGAATTTATACGCTCTACATTATATGGTAATCCCATCAATGACTTAGAGCATGCCTATGCCATAGCGCAAACAATCGAGCACGATGACAGCCACAGAAATTTTCAAAATAAAAATCATCACGTGAAAATACATCAAAAGGAACATCACCAGTCACCAGTCGGCCAAAAACAATTAACATTATAGGCGACCATCATTTCATCCATCTAATAAGCATCAACATCAAAATAGTTGGCAGCAACAAAACAATTGCCCGAAACCAGAACCAATGGACACTTCCTCTGGTAATATAAGACAATTTTAACAAAATGACAAAGGATTCCATAGCAAAACCTGGAAAAGGATGAGGTACCAAAGCGGAAACTACAGTCAAAACCGATAAATACAACGTAACAACAGAATAGAAACAACTCAGTATGAAGATGGTAACAGCAGTACCATAACATACCTGTTTGGGTATTTTATATAATTCAACAAATAAGACAATACATTAACGCATGCACATGAATAACGATGGTCGAAGCGGAGAACCCTGTCGGAGGCTGGTGTTGGCAGGAACACTGGTGGTGGCCTTGGTTGTGGGTTGTGGCCACTTCACGTCTATGTTTCTGCTTCCGAGCCCAGCTGCGACGCTTTTTGTTGTCGGAATTGTTGCAGGGGCGGCTATCATTGCCGCGGGAATCGTTTTTGCGGCCATTGCCCCCTCTATTATGCCTGGGATGTAGCATTGTATGATTCTCGGCCAGACTCTCTCGGCATCGTTCCCAACTAGTGCAATTCTTTACCAAGTGGGACTTTGCCAAGCAATTAAGGCACTATTTATGCCTCCTGACAAGTTTGAGACGCTTGGTGGGGTCCATTGCACGGAATCGAGGGCAACGGCGTAATATGTGGGGCTGCAGGCATAACCTACAGCTAGTTTTCTGCTCTTCGGGATGATTGGAGCGCTCTACAGTTAGACGGCGAGGAGGGGTAGACATTATGCTATAGAGAGATAGGACGAACACGACACAGAGAAAAAAAAGAAGCATCAGTTCTGCCCAGGATTGGGGAGAAACACGGGCTTGACATCGCCAACTTCAAAGTCTTTCTGGGGAAACTTCCACTTGTTACGTTTGTGGAGTTCCACCAAATATTCCACTTTCCAGCGTCTGGCAAAAGAGTGGTGAAGGACTTTGAGTTTCTGCCACCTGTTGACATAACTAAGCGACCTGATCGAGGTATCAGGTTCAGGTGGTGACAACAAAGCGGAGCCTATAAGAAAATGCCCAGGAGTCAAAGGTGCCAAATCGTTTGGACTATCAGTCATTGGACTTAGGCGCCGAGAATTCAAGCAAGCTTCAATTCTGGTAAGCATGGTAGTAAATTTCTCAAAGATGAATCTCTGGGTGTTAGAGATCTTTTTGAGGTGAGCTTTGAAGCTTTTGACTCCGGCTTCCCATAGGCCTCCCATGTGCGGAGCTCCAGGGGGTATAAAATGTCATTCCATAAGTTGGAAGGCACCTTTAGATATTAATTGACTCCTTAGGTCAGTCAAAAAATGGGCTTGGTCTCTACCAAGAACATTGGAAGCTCCAACAAATGCTGTTCCATTATCGGAAAACATTTTAGCGGGGCAGCCTCTTTGTGAAAAGAAACGAGAAAAGGCAGCAATGAAGGAATCTGTTGATAGATCGTTAGTTGCTTCAAGATGAATTGCTTTTGTCGCAAAGCAAACAAAGACGAGAACATAACCTTTTGTGACTCAACAACTTCTACCTATACACGACTTTATTTCGAAGGGGCCGGCGAAATCGACACCTGTACATGTAAATGGACGTGAAAGAGATGTTCTTTCCGAAGGGAGGGCGGCCATAATTTGATCAACGGCTTTCCTTCTGTACAGGGCACATACTCGGCAATTGTGAATAATAGTTTTAACAAGATTCTTCAGTCTAGGGACCCAAAATTCTAATCGCATCAATCTTAACATCAATGAGTTTTCACCGTGCACTGACGCTTTGTGGACATATTCCAAGTACAATTTGGTGAACCTGCCATTATAGGGGAGAATTTTGGGGAATCTTTCATCGTACGTCAGAGTTGGTGACAGCACCAATCTACCATTCACTCTCATAAATCCGTTCGAGTCAAGAAAAGGATTAAAGTTTATAAGGGGCTCCTTTGAGATATGCCAGCCTTGTTCTCGAGTATATTATATTCGGGAAAATGGCGACACTGGTAAAGAAATATCAAGCGGCCTTTCGCGAAATTGATCTCATTTTGTTCAATATTGCACGGTGAATACGAGTGCAAGACCTTATATTTCGGGTGTACTCGATGATAAAATCGAAATACATTAGCTAGCATTCTCATAGCTCGTGGTAAATCTGAAAAGCGGGCCAAGATATCCTCAGTCTCGGATACCTGGTGCAAATGGACTCGAACTGGTCGAGATTCAAGATTCGTCGTTAATTTGAAATTCGATTTAGGCCATTCGTTTTGAGGACGACATAACCAAGCGGGGCTGTTCCAACGTAGTGTGCTTGATATTAAATCTCGTGCTAAAATGCCACGAGTCGAAATATCTGCCGGGTTGTCATGGGAAACGACATGATGCCAATTATCAGTACCGGCTCTCTCCGCTATGAGAGAGACTTTGTTCGCTACAAAGGTGGGCCAATGGCACGGGGGCTTCTGAAGCCACGACAAGACAATTGTTGAGTGTGTCCAATAATATGTTGGAATGGTGTCGATTCTCAATTCTTTACGAAGAGATTTGACCATTCTAGCCAATAGAGTTGCACCGCAGAGCTGTAAACGGGGCAAGGTCTCAACCTTGATAGGCGCCACTTTAGTCTTTGCAGCTAGCAAATGTATCGTGATATCACCGACAGCGTTTTTAATACGAATGTATAGTGAGGCCGCATATGCCTTTTCAGAAGCGTTACAAAACGCATGAAGTTGAACTTCATTTTCTGGGTTGTAGTCAACCCAACAGGGGATCTCGATCCTTTCGATCTCACTATAATCGGCTAAAAACTCATACCATTTGCGTAGAGTCATGGGTTTCAAGCATTCGTCCCAGCCAGTTTTGTCTTTCCAAACTTATTGCACTAGAATTTTTGCGACTATTATTTTCGGGGACAACCATCCGCCAGGATCAAATAATTTGGCAATTTCAGACAAAACGGTGACTGATGATTTATTAGGGTCCGGAACGGCTTTGAAAAAGAAACAATCTTTTCCTGCGTTCCAACGTAAACCCAGAGTCTTCGTGGTACTAGCATCAGAAATTTTCAAAAATTCAGATTCATGTATATATTGCGGGGCCAATGAAGGGAATACAAAATATTTTGTTTTGTGTTACTGAAAACGAGGTGGTTGCGCGGTGTGGGGATCGAAAACGTAGACGCGAAATGACAATAACAAAAAACGCGGGTAGATGGTGGTTGTTTTTTAGAGAGAAAATCACTTTTTCTTTTTTATTGTTCGTAAACAATATCACAACAAAAACCACACAACTTATCTCAGGGATTTGGATGCTGTGATGATGTTTATTATTAAGATGTAATCGTGGGCAGGGGAAAATGCCAAACAGATATTCGTATCTAAAAGAGAATTGTTTGGATAATTATTTACTATTTTGCGGGTGACTCAGGAATCCGGGCGAAGGACCAAAATGTTTGGGTTGGGGGCGAATAGATCCAAACCGGGTTGAGAAATAAAAACAAAATTAGCTTTTTCGTTTTTTCTAATAAATTTTATTAAAGACTTCGGGGGTATATATTACCTTCGGGTAGCTTGACGTCTTGATTACAAGTGCTGTATATCTTCTTATCTCAATCTCTTTTCGTGTTTTCGTTATAATTCTTAGGGTTGCACTTAAGGGTAAAAATTCATTTAAATACCTAAAAATATTAGGGTGCCCAGCTAGAAAATACCTATAAATATAATAGCAATCCACACAGTGATTGAAAACATACACAAATATTTCGCCAGAGCCCTATTTGGCCCAGCATCTAGGGCAACCTTTATTTCTCGGAAAATGCAAAGAATCTTTCCATACCGACATATACCGTGCCAATAGCTGAAATTTCCGGACTAAGCGGAAATGTAATTTCTCTCGCATCCTCTGTCGACCCCGAGTACGAACTTCAAACGGAAGCATACATAGTTAATAGGCTTACTAATCGTTTACCATCTTGTTCATTGAGTCATAGCTTGGGAGCTTATCTGGAGATATCAATAACTGATGTGAAAACGGTACAAACGGGCTTGCACCTCGCTGGAGATGTTTACCCCCGAATTATTCTCCCGAAGTTAAGAATCATCCTAATGGTAATCTTGTGGCGCAGTATTTGTTTGGATTGTTACTGGCAAAGTTTATAACCACGAGCCTCATCGCTCCGTATTTTAGTTCATGAGCCAAGTGGATTTCGCAGTAGACTCTCCCGTTTTTTCTTGAACTAGAAAAACTCCCCAAAGTTATCATGTTATCAGATTCTGACAGATATTGCGAAAAGCTGTACAATGAAACGACATATAGGAACGAAGATGGTCGTTACGTCGTCTCTCTTCCGACAAAATTTTCTTACGGAAATATTCTTAGGTGAATCTCGAAACGTCATTTTGTCTCAATTTCTTGAAAACGAATCTTGTTTACTGAGGAACCTTGAAGTTAAAGCGCAATTGGTCTATAATGCATCCAATCCGACTTCAAATGGTGTTAGTTTGAATGATGTATTGCTTCCTGGTCCTACGTTGCAATCTGATTTGACAATTTCAATTCTTCGTTGGAGACTTTACCGATATGTGTTTAATTCGAACATCGAGAAGATGTGCCGGCAAATCTCAGTTCACCCGGATCAAACTTCATATCAAAGAGTACTGATTCGTACAGACTGCCGGGAAGAAGTTAAGGATTACTCCCTGAGCACAGTTACTATTTGGCAATACGGACTCTGCTCGAAATCGCAGAAGAATGACGAAGCCGATACCCCGAAACAGCCCAAATATTGGAAAATGAAATGTATGTCGATGATGTATTGGCTAGTGCTCACGATTTGAAAACGGCCCTAGGAAGGCGTGACCAGCTGATAGAAGTTTTGTCTCCCCCTGGTTTTAAATTAAGAAAATGGACAGCAAATAGTCTTCAGTTAATAAGTGATTTGGCACCACATCACTCATTAGACGCTGATTTCTTGAAGCTCTCAGATGCAAGTACCACGAAAACTCTGGGTCTGCGTTGGAATGCTGCTGACAGCTTCTATTTTAGTCCCGTTACGCAGCCAGAGAAGAATACCGTAACCAAACGCGAAGTATTCTCAGAGATCGCTAAACTTTTTGATCCCGTGGGTTGGCTACCTCCAAAGGTCATCGTTGCTAAAATGATTATGCAACAAATTTGGAAGGATAAGGCGGAATGGGACGAACCCGTAAATTCCATTATACCATCTCAGTGAAAGACATTTATAAATGATTACCCTTACATCCGCAAAATTAGAATACCACGTTGGGTAAATTATAATCCTGATTATGACATGGAAATACATGGATTTTGTGATGCATCTGAGAGAGCGTACGCTGCCACTCTATATGTTCGCACCATCTCCTCCCCGATTGGGATAAAATCGCATTTACTTGCTTCCAAAACAAAATTTTACCTCGATTAGAGCTCTGTGGAGCCTCTTTAATGGCTGAAATGGTTGAATCCTTGTGTAGTCAATTGAATTTGACTACTCATACGATTCACCTGTGAACTGACTCCACTATAGTCCTATCGTGGCTACAAAAACCCGCATGCCGTTGGCCTACTTTTGTTGCGAATAGAGTGGCGGCCGTAACAGAAAAAATTGGATCAGATATCTGGTCGCACGTTGATTCCAAAGACAATCCGGCAGATCTAGCTAGTCGAGACTGCTTAGCTAGTGAAATACTGGAAAATTCGCTATGGTGGCATTGTCCTCATTGACTTCGATTGCCTAAAAAAGACTGACCGCGAACCACATTCGCCTATCAGACCGATCTAGAATCCCGAAAAGTAGCAACAATCTTGGCGAAAACCATTGAAAAATCTGACATTTTATCACGTTTCTCAAACTTTCCCCGTGCTATAACGTTTTCCGTTTTTATAATTCCGTCCGAAGAAACAAAACTCTACATGCAAATTTGGAATTATCTCAACCCGAAATGAGTTTCGTGAAGAACAGATTAATGCTCCTAAGCGCCAAAAGAAGCATATTGTCGAAAATTCATATACGAGTATATTGAATAACGCACCGTTGTCCCGTAAGAGTAAATTACTGTCGTTAAACCAGTTTATTGACACTGAAGGTTTCGTCTGCGTGAATGGCAAGTTAACTCAATCTGCTGTGCTTACGTACGACGAGAGATTCCCTAAGATACTTCCATCCTCGGGTCGTTTTGCGCGTTTATATGTTGAGCACGTACATAAGTACTGATTCCATGGTGGAAATTCATTGATGCTCAGGCTGATCAGGAACGAGTTTTGGGTGCCTAAACTGAAAAATTTGATACTTACTGTCATTTTTAATTGCAAGGAATGCGTATTGCATCGAAAACGGTCCAGTCAACAAATCATGGCGGCACTGCCACCCGAAAGGGCTAGTTTTTCTCGCACATTTACCTATACTGGTGCTAATTTTGCTGGACAATTTGACGTAAAATCATATGTTGGGAGAGGCTGTAAAGTCACTAAGGGCTATGTTTTAATTTTCGTCTGTTTTGCTACTAAGGCTAAACATTTTTAAGTTACCAACGATGTGTCAACGCAATCGTTCCTTGGAGCTTTTGCCCATTTTTTTCCAACGTGGTTCCCATCGAAGGTTTTCTCGGACAATGGACGGCCTTTGTCGAAGCTGCTAACATTCTCCGTTCTGAGCAAAAGCAGTTTTTGAACCAAATAAGACAACAGGTGATATCATACTACTCGCTTCAGAAAATCGAATGGCAGTTCATACCTTCAGGTGCTCCTCATATGAGCGGTTTATGGGAAACAGAAGTGAAGAGTTTCAAAACTCACCTGAGAAAAATTACCAATGCTCAGAAGTTCACATACGAAGAATTTTACACTATGTTGACTCGAATTGAGGCATGTTTGAATCCACGTCCTTTGTCTCCTATGAGCGATAATCCGTCAGATATTACGCCTATCACTCCCGAACATTTTCTAGTAGGCAACCCTATTTTATCGCCTGATGAACCATACCTGTCAATTTTATCGATAAGTCATATTAATCGTTGCCAAAAATTGAAAGTCCTCCATTTTCAGTTTGCATTGAGATGGAAGGAGGAATATTTAAAAGAGTTGCACAAGCGTGTAAAGAGGAAACATCCCGAAAAAGGACTTGAAATAGGTGATCTTGTTGTAATTCGACAAGATAATTTGCCCCCGAACGAATGGAAGTTTGGACGAATAGAAAAATTATACTGCGGAAATGATTCCAGGACAAGAGCAGCGGACGTCAGGACATCATAGTGAAATTTGACTAGACCTATTGTCAAGCTCATTTTGTATGACCTGCTCTAACTGACTACTTCCAGGTTTGATAGTGCTACGACTATCATTTTGGGAAAAACATTAATAATTCGCCCCTTAACCTCCTAGTGCAAAAAATTTTAACACGGGGGGTTATGACAAGTGGTTTCAAAAAAATTGGTCGTTAGAAAATTAAAACACGGGGGGTTAGAATATCGATAGAAACTTCTTTTTATTGAACGGTTTACCTTTCTGCTTATATGCATGGGGTCATATATATTTCCTTTCTTTTTGAGGTGATAGTGTAGATTTCGCACTGTTCTTAACAGAGTGAGATCAAAATAAGTACTGAACTTGTGTTAGCCACTTCACGAGAGTTCAAGTGTACATTTCACGAAGTATCTCACTACTTGAGTGTTGGAATAAAGCTATATTCTTAACAGTTAATGAAATAGAAATGGGAACGAATATTAAATAGTGCGTAGGTGGGACGATATGGAATCGTTAGTTTCTCGTAAACATACCGCCCACCTTGCAGTATTGCAAAAGCAAGTAAATAGAAAGTAGTAAGGAGATTGCTAATATAAGGAACATTAGGTAAACTTTAGACAAAGCAAAACTAACCGTTTTCCTTCTAATTCATTAATACAATTAGTGTAGCTTATGAAAATATAATACATTTTTAAGTACAATTCATATTTGGATAAATCATTTCAAGTATAAATTCATTTTTGGGATTTCAAAATTTTAGAGTAGGATTTCGAATACGGCCTATAGTTTTATAAAGCTGGATTCACATTGATAATTATCGTTGCTGTGCGAGAAGTAGTAGATAGACCTGCTGACATGCTCATGTTATTCGGCTGCTGTTCTTTCTTTGGCTTTCCTCGCTGTTTCCGTTTTAACTTATTATTATTACTATTTCCTCTTTTAGAGTTATGTAGCAGGGTATGATGCTTTTCGAAACATACCTTGCATCTCTCACGGCTGCCACAGCTGTGCACCTGGTGGGAATGGGCTAGGCAGTTTACGCAATATTTGTACCTTCTTACTGTGTTAAGGCGTTTGGTAGATGAAAGGCGACGGAATCTGAAGCATTTTCGCAAGGGGTGATTTTTCTGGCAATAGCGGCAATCCTGTTCTTGATATTCGTTTGTGGATGATGATTTCTTTATTTGGTGATCAGAATTCTCCTGTTCACGTTCAATCTGTAATCGTCGTGGTGGGGTAAACATTATTAACTGTAAATGGCACAAGAGGAAAAATTATTATTGTTCTGGGTTCGGTACCAGCACAAGTTTGACAATAGGTCGACTTATTAGGCCACTTTGCGTACGCACTTCGGCGACTCTGACCTTTGAGTCAGAACCACATATGACGTTTTCAATACGTCCAAGACGCCATTGGTTTGGGGGAAGATTATCGTATCTTACAACGACCATATCGCCAACAGTAAAATTTCTCTGGGGGTATTTCCACTTAACTCTTTTATGTAGCTCCTTCAAATACTCATCTTTCCACCTTATCGCAAATTGGTGGTGAAGTAACTTTAATTTCTGCCAGCGATTCGCGAATGATGAATTAAGTTGGGAATAGTCTAATTCAGCTGGAGCGAGAAGGGGACTTCCAATTAGGAAGTGACCCGGTGTCAAAACACAAAGATCAGAGGGATTATCACTCATTGGGCTTAGTGGTCTTGAGTTTAAGCAAGCTTCAATGCGAGTGAGCATTGTTGCGAATTCTTCATATGTGAAGTATTGAGAGTTTACTATCTTTTTCAAATGAGTCTTGAAACTTTTCACGCCTGCTTTCCATAGCCCACCCATATGAGGCGCACCTGGGGGTATGAAAGGCCATTCAAGTGATTGGAAGCTGTATTGAGAGGTGATTTGTTCTCTAACAGAAGCTAGTAGACTAGCTTGGTCTTAAGCAATTTTATTGGCAGCGCCAGTAAAGGCAGTACCATTATCGGAATATATAGCTTTGTGCGATCCCCGTCGGGAGAAAAAAACGGGCAAAGGCTGCCAAAAATGCCAGTGTTGATATTTTGCTTGTTATTTCAAGATGGATAGCTTTCGTTGCAAAACAAACGAACACAAGTACATATCCCTTTGTTATTTTAGTGCCGCGGCCCACGTAAGATTTAATGTCGAAGGGGCCGGCAAAATCAACACCAGTGTGTGCAAACGGACGAGATAACATAGTCCTTGCAGGGGGGCCATTAGCTGCTGACTTCTTTTATGTTTATAAAGAACACAAGTCTTGCAATTATGAATAATAGATTTTATTTTATTTTTAAGTTTAGGGACCCAGAATTCAGTTCGAATTAGACGTAACATCAAAGAGTAAAGTTTTGTAAAACGACCATCGTACGGCAATAATTTTGGAAATTTTTCATCATAAGGAAGCGCAGCTGACTGCGAAAGGCGACCATTTGCTCTGATAATGCCGTCCGTATCGAGGAATGGATTGAGGGAGAGAATGTTACTATCTTTTCGAAGTTGAGCACCCCTGGCCAGTTGAGAATATTCTGGAAAATATATTTGCTGACATAGTCGTATAAGTCGCGTTCGTACGAAATTTAGTTCAGAGTGAAGAAGTTCGTGGTTGTAATATTTCGTGTTATGTCTATATTGGGGATGAGTTGGCTTGAAAAAACAAAACATGTAGCATATAATTCGTAAAGCTCTAGGAAGATCGGAAAAACGAGATAAAATGTCTATATCTGATAGTTGGGTGACATGGGTTTTGACGGTACGCAACTCTTCGTTTGTGTCTAAAATAGCTGAGCTTTTTGGCCACTGAAATTTGGGTAAGTTCAACCATGATGGGCCGTTCCACCATAGGATGTTTCCGACAAGTTCTTGAGCCGTTGTACCACGAGAAGCAAAATCAGCGGGATTGCATTGCGATGACACATGCGACCAATTACCGTTGCCGATCATGTCGTTAATAGTAGTCACACGATTTGCTACAAAAGTATTCCATTGGCTTGGAGACTTTCGCAGCCATGATAAGACTATTGTGGAATCAGTCCACAGATATAAACTATGATTGTCAAGGTTTAGTTCACCTCGAAGTGAATACATCATTCGTGCTAATAATACGGCTCCACATAATTCTTTTCGGGTTAGCGTTACAAACTTAACCGGAGCGACTTTGGATTTTGCAGCCAACAAATGCGACCTTACTTGGCCATTTGTTGTTTCCACTCGTATATACAAAGCGGAAGCATAAGCTTTTTCCGAGGCGTCACAAAACCCGTGAAATTCAACCATATAGGAGGGGTCATAATCCATATAGCGGGGTATTTTAATTTCTCCAATTATTGGGTAATCATGGAGAAATGTTTGCCATTGTGTTAGGGTTTCCGGTTTAGGATTTTCATCCCAATCTGTTTTATCTTTCCATATTTGTTGCATTATTATTTTTGCAACAATAATTTTTGGGGGAAGCCAACCGGCGGGGTCAAATACCATAGCTCCTTTTGATAATACTTTGCGCTTAGAGATATTTTCATCACGGTTTTTATAGGGGGTAAAATAGAAGTAATCACTTCCAGCATTCCATCGCAACCCAAGCGTCTTAGTGATACTTGTATCGGATAGCTTTAAGAACGCTGAGTCGAGTAAATGCTCGGGGGGAATACCTTGTAAAAGAAAATCGTTATTGGAAATCCACATTCTTAAGCAGAATCCAGCAGTTCGCAACACTTTTACAAGTTCATATCTGGTGGCAATAGCTGTGGAAAGATCGTTTGATCCCCATAAGGCGTCATCGACACACATAAAATTCCTGAGAATATCTGAAACAATGGGGTTTTCTGGCTCGCATAGGTTCGCTAGTTCCAGCAGAAACCTTATGGCCAAATAGAGGTCACATTTGACACCGAATGTTATGGTGTTCAACTCAAAATCATGGGGATCTTCTCTAGATTCATCTCGATGAAGAATCCTTAGATATGGAGTATCCTTGGGATTTACAAGGATCTGCTGATTCACTTTCTCAATGTCGGCATTAAAAACGTACTTAAAATGTCTCCATCTGAGAATTAACACGGTTAAATCAGATTGTAAAACAGGTCCTGGGTGCAAAATGTCGTTAATACTTACGCCGTTGGATGAGGGGTTTGATGCATTGAATACAACCAGAAGCTTTGCAGTGGTGCTTTCGGGTTTGATTACGGCATGATGGGGGAGATAATTAGAGATTGACGAATCTGTGGTGACCTTGGTCATATGACCAAGTGTCAAGTATTGATTAATGACCCTATCATATTCCGTCTTTAGTTGGAGCTCTTTCTGCAATCGAGCTTCGAGCTTTTATAGTATTGCGATAAGGTAATACTTCGAGAATTACCTAGTTGGATGGTATCGGGAAATTCTCTTTTGAATGGGAGCGAAACAACAAAACGCCCTGAGGCATTTCGGTAAGTTGTGGCCTTAAAAATTGCTCACAATATTGAGCTTTGCTGGAGATCCGCGGTTCTTCAAACACTTCTTCCAGTTCCCAGAAACGCATTAGTTGATAATTGGGGGTCGTTATAGAACGACGCGACAGTGGAAGATATTTGATTTGTTGTCACTTTACCGGTGACAACCCATCCGAAGACAGTTTGTTGGGCAACAAGAAGTTGTCTATTGTCCCAACGCACCCCGTGTCGGATAAGTTTGGGGTACATATCACCACCCAGTAGCAAATGGATATGCGAATATCTATTTGATTCAGTATCAGCCAGGGAATGTCGGAGAAACTAGCCTTAATAATTGACATGTAGGACTTATAAGCCAGCTGACCTGTAAGTTTCCGCACTATAAAGGCTTCAATGTCAATCTGAAACTGTGTATCAATCGGAGACCCGATTGTAATCGAACAAATCTGACTCGCTGTTGTGGTTAATGAGCCGCTGGAACCGACTACACCAATGCGTGGGGATTTTGTAGAAATTGCCAGTTCTCGTTGGAGAGATTTGGAGATAAATGAGGCTTCTGAGGCTGGGTCAACAAGAGCCCGCACTTTGTACCTGAAGTCTCCAACACAAACATCCACCCATGCGGTCCCTAAAATGATAGAAGCTATAGCAGTGGACTGTATATTCGTGGCGTAAGATTGACGAATTCCGGGGGGAGTCGAGGCCGCATTACTAGGATCTGTTGAGTTGGAGTAGGTATTTGATACAGCCTTTGAAGAAGAAGCTGATTGGTGAGTCGAATTTACGTTAACATCAGCGCGTTGAGCCACAGCCGTTTGAGCATTTGTGCGATGAAGCAATGAGTGATGCTTGGAGCTGCACAGCGAACAAACGTGTTGGCTTTTGCATTTCTTAAATTCATGAGAAGTTGCCAGACAATTCGTGCAGCGTTTCTGTGCTTTGACACTAGCGTACCGATCATCAACAGACATTCTCAAGAAAGCAGGACATAGACGTAATGGATGAGACTCATCGCAAAGAGTACCTATAGATTGTTTTTTCTGTTCTGACACCTGAGTGTGGTATGCATTCAACCTCTTTGATTCACGATGATTTTGATTTTTATTGGCTGATTTGGAAATATTCGGTGTTACGGAGATTCTTATGTCGGCGACTGACTCCAGCGTGTGAAAACGCGCTGTGAGAAATGAATCCAAATCCTTCTATTTGGGGAAATCAGATTTATTAGTGAGGGATTGTTCCCAAAGATTTAAAGTTAAATCCGGAAGGCGAGTCGAACATATATATACAAATATAGGATGCCATTTGTCAGTGGCGATATTAAGGAGGGAAAGATTAGCTATACAATCATTAATTGTACGCTGAGGGCTTTTTATACTGGGACCCGACTCCTTTGAAACAGGCGTTAAATTAAATAAAGCTTTGAGTTGCGCATTTATTAGGACCCGTTTATTCCCGTACCTATCGACTAGATTCTGCCATGCCATCTCAAAACCCTCATTGGTGCGAGGACATGTTTTTAAAATGGCCCGAGCTTCCCCTTGAGTCTTTTTCAAAAGATAACAAAGTTTTTCCACTGGAAACCAACGAGGATTGTTCTTGTAGAGCGCAGAGAACATGTCTCTGAAAGTCGGCCAGGATACATAATCTCCCGAAAAGATTTCCGTATCACATGGGGGTAATAAAATGCTGGGATTAGACACTGGCCTTAAACCCTCAGCAACTGCCGAATTTTCTAACCCGCATTTGAATTTATCTACAAGCTCGTTGGCCTTTGCGAGACACTTGAAATGAGCTTCATATGCTGCATAAAATTTTTGTCTAATACTTTCTAGGTCAACTTCCTCCTGTTGGGAATCTAGACTACCGAGAACAATATCATATGCGGAGCGAACTGAATTCCAATAATACAAGATTTCATCTTTCTGAATTTCTAACGTGCGTATGGTATGATCGGCGTCTGAAATAGCCTCGAAATACTGATGAAATTGGACGACGCGGTCGGACGCCCGTATAAACTTTTGCAAGGCAGACATAGTGAAAAAAGGTGAGATAATATGTCTGATGCAAGTGCTTATAATAATTGAAATCAAAAGTCACAATGCGAACGTTTAAATTTCAAAAACAAATTCTAGATGAAGCCGTTATAGGTCCATATATATCACGAAAATCAAGCGGGTTTTCCCAAGGATTGTGCTCAGAAGTCTAATATATTATAAATATATTAATTAGACGGTATATACAACATATGAAATTGTATTTGATAAATTCAGATCTCAATATTAGAATCGAAACGTTACAATATAACAAGATTTATAAACAATCACGAAATAAGATTTATAAACAATCACGAATTTTGAGTAAAAACGATGTAAATCAGACAAAGATTAGTTTGACAAATTAAGGGTTTATTCACTTGCTCAGTTACCCAGAAGATTTTGTTAGAATCAATTTGCTTTTAGGATATTTGTATTTTAATATTTCTTTGTATTTCATATATTCTAAAGCCAATATTCTAACACAATATATGTGTTTATTTAATCATGTGTTGATTTAATTAAAGTTGTAGTAAAATAGAGTGGGTAATTGATGGTTTAATAAATTGTAATATAAATATTTTGAATGCTTTATTTGGAAACAGTGTAATTTTAGATGAAACTCCGTGAGTTTTCTCTTAAATTCAACGTTAGTTATATGGTTAAAACGATAAATCTCTCAGATTCAATGGTTGAAATGTAAACTATGCTGTTTCTACCGGCACAGAAATGTAACAATGACAATTTTATTGACGTAATAATGATATTTAAGAGAATTGATCTCCGATTCAATAACACTATTATGTTTTACAACATAGAGAATGTGCTGGCTAATTACTAATGTTAAATAACATTTGCAAAGCTAGAATTGATCCGAATTAAGTGTTAAGAGTGTTACTATGATAGATGTAAGAGAATGTGCTGGTTGCGCACTAATGTTAAATAACATTTACAAAGCAAGAATTAAATGTTAAGAGTGTTGTAACAGTGATAGCTAAAGATTCAGAAATAACTAAATCTCTTCCAAAGCAAATGTTAAGTTGTCTCATAAATCTAATCAACATAAGTATGTTGAAGGAAAGTACTTGAGACAATTGTTAGATGTAGAGAATTTTTCAGAACATTTGCATTGCTTATGTTATTTACATAACAGAACAAATTTTTGTGTATCACTTATTACTGCAATTTGAGAATATCGTAATTTTTGCTGTTAAACTCTTTGTGGATATCGTTGTAAAAAATCAAGGGATATTTTTACTTGCTAATAGCAAGTTTTTTCTTAATTCTTGTTCTTGTAATATAAACTCTGTTTTTTGTTCTTGTAATATGTCTAGCGAGCACTTCGAGTATATGGAATTAACATACCTTCTCAATCTCGTAAATTTATTAATTGCAATCCAAAATGTAAGCAGCAATGTTAATTAATATTCCTGTTGTACTCACAGTTCCGGGAGGTTGATTAGAAGTTTTTCAAAAAAATTCTGAAATTAAAAACTTCTTTCTTAAAACCACTTGCCGATCCGGCTTGATCGCACCAAAAAATGTTAACACGGGGGGTTATGACAAGTGGTTTCAAAAAATTGGAAGTTAGAAGTATCGTTAACAAGACCGTTAACAGAGTAGTGACCAG
>JAHXMU010000194.1:4756558-4788624 GCA_019455685.1 Philornis downsi | reverse complement strand
CAATTTTTTGAAACCACTTGTCATAACCCCCCGTGTTAACATTTTTTAGTGTGGCGGTTTTAAGAAAGAAGTTTTTAATTTCAGAATTTCTTTTGAAAAACTTCTAATCTAATCTTTTTTATTTTTTCTTATTTTTTATGCAACATTTTTTATACGTAGATGTCCGTTTCACGCCGTTTAGAGGTTCACCGTCGCGACCGGAGTGGAGGCAAATGCAGATCGTGCAGAAGCCGGAGACATGTCCGGGCTATGCCACGGACGACACCCTCTCCGGAGATGTTTCCGATTTAAATTAATGACGGTAGACTAGCGAATTGGTGTAGTAAGGGGGCTGAGGTATTGGTTTAATTGCCTGGCAAAGTCTCACAGGCTGAGGGACTGCACAAGCCTAGATTGGTACACAGTCTGGCTTGAATCGTATCACTTCCTACCACATCGGTATAGCGTAGGCAATAACCGTAGAAGGCAGGTCGCGGTTCCCTCAACCATATCAGCAGCGCCAGCAGCAGTACCGGCAACGACAGCAGCAACGCCACCATCGGCAACAACGGCGCCACCACCGTCAGCAGTATCATCCCATCGCGACAACAACGGTTCCCAAACTCGACGTCAAATTGCTCCACCACAACCACCCGGGAGTACATCCCATCAACGGTCAACAGGTGACCATCGTTATCAATGTGCATTCCGGGCGCGTTGCTTAAACTTGCGTTTTTTTAATATACTACCTATACTTTCGAATTCTATCCCCTCTGTTTAATGAATTTTTTACTGAATTAAATTTAATTAAATTGAATTCCCCGCAATGATTCCTATCCTCCTTTGTTGCAATTCTGCAGGGGAAGCGGGATGTTTATGCGATTAAGTAGTGTGTGATTTACTGAACCACCCACGTGTAATTGCCTAACTGCCTTTTCTTTTGATTTTGCTATTATCATTCCCTTTTTGTTAAGCTCTCTCTTTCCCTTTTTGTTACCCCCGTACATGATGCCTTTACCCCGGTTTATGTGAAAGTGTAGAGCATTATTAACATAATTACTCTTGTTCGCCCCGTAAGATACATAAGTATCCTCTCATTAGAATCCCGATTCCCTATTTACTTTGTAAATAAATATACGTTTTATAACGCTTATATTAAAATCAAATTTCCCTATGTTTGTTCTTTATTCCCCCCAATTATTTTCGGAGAAAGTATTTTGACCCCCAACACACAAATATGGAAAGAAAATCAAGGACACATTTGTATGCAGTCATTTTGTTTATGCACCAAAAAAATTAAGACGTATTAGACAAAAATGAGCAACTACGTATAACTAAAGGGCTCATAGAAGTTACAAAAATACAATGAATAAATATGAGAGAAATACTATTGGCCAAATTTAAAATAAAGATGCAAAAAAATGCAATGACAATTGTTCAGCATGTTAATTTGGTAGATATGAAAGAAATCCCATTGAGGAACCATTATGTGACTCAACAATTCCAATACAACCCAGAGAATTTATCCACGCATTTACTTATTTTAACGATAAGATAATGTATTTAGTAACTATAGATAAATTCTCCGAATACATAGTAGCAGAGTAGTATTAGAAGAAATGTAGTGGTATTAGAAGAAATGCTCACCATCTGCTTTACTGAGTGTAAACAATTATTAACTGATAACGAAGCATCTTTTGTCACACCAGCCATTAGCTAAACGTGCCATAAATATGGAATTCAAAAAATAGAAACTCCAGTACATAGATCAGCAGCGATTGGACAAGTGGAAAGAGGGCATAACTCAATTAGTGAATTAACACCGATATTTAAACTTAGTAACCAGTCTACAAGTAGAGAAGAAATATTTAGAGCTATAAAGAACTTAATAACTCAGTGCACACCGTAACAGAATATCAACCAAAATATATATATATATGTATTTCGAGTTAATTAATGTAAATAAGAGAACATAATAGAAAACTTAAAGGAGGCATCCGAAAAAGTTCTGACTCGTCTAAACAAGAACACGAAACGAGACATTCGCAAAAGGAACAAGGATATTAGTGAAAATAGTTGGAATCAGAAATAAAAATTTACCGCGATATATAAGGTAGGTAAAAAAGAAGCTGTTGAGGAAGATTTAGGAGACATTGTCCTGACTAAAAAAGGAAAAATAGTGCATAAAAATAATGTAAAGAACATTACATTTACAAGCAATGAAGAGGGTATACCAGATTTTAGCCGTGTTGGCAATAATATTTCAGAAACTAGAAGCAACAATTGAGATTGAACACATCGGAAATAAAAAATACATATTAACTCGAACCGACGATGCATATTTATTATATTAATTAACATTTCTATTCCACGTAACTAATATGACAAAAATCATCACGTCATACGAACAAATATTTAATGGGAGCTCTTATCCAACTATCGAGGAACACACTCTGCAAGGAAAAATATTGAAGTATTATATAACAGGGAATTAGAAAGGATAAGACAAGGATTGAACATTAATTCAGTATGAATCGAGACGGTTCATTTTTTAATGAGGGGAGAGTTATAACGAATCGGGATGATTCATTTTAAAAAGGGAGAGAGTTAGAGTGGACAGTTATCAGTTTTAATTTATTTTTACCAGGATAATTTTACTCTTTTCTTGCAAACTAAGAGAGCAAAGATTCTGGTTGTAGAAATGATGTTATTATTAAACAAAGAAAAATACAATTTAACAAAATACTTTTACTCTTATCACAAAGTAACAATATTATAGTTTTTATCATTTATGGTTTCATTTTTCCTAAGTGGTTTATTTTTTAAACAAACATTACAGTTTATAGTTTTCCCTCAAGTGGTGTAATAAATAAGACAACCCAATTGTAGGGGACAAACAACATATCATAATTATGTTTTTAGGAAAGAATAAATAAATAAATGTATCAATACCTCTAAAACCCAATTGTAATAGATAAGCATTTTAAGATGAAGCTACTCAATTCCAATCTTAAGTATGGCAAAATTATAAATACCTTGCAAGTACTTTTGCTATGCAGTTCATAAGAAAGCTCAGAGAAGCAAAGAGTTAATAAGGAAACTCAGAGAAGCAAAGAGTTCATAAGAAAACTCAGAGAAGTAAAGAGTTCATAGGGAAAATCGGAGAAGTCAAGAGTTTATAAGTAAACTCGAAGAAGTGAGAAATAAAAAACACTCCAAGATACGGTAAGTATATTGAAGTTATATTACTTTAAAAAACAAACAAATATAATTTCTTAACTCATATATATCACAAAGTGAAATAAAACACAAGCGGACATCAGCACAAAGTGAAATAAAACACAAGCGGACTTCCGCTTGTTCTCACCTGGCAAAACTTAGTACATCGATATGAGAACAAGCGATTACTCATAAACGCCCAGTTGAAGACCCTTTTCAACATTTCTCCTATCACGAAGGAAACAGGGCCTCACATAAAAGATTTACAGAGGATTGTATCTCCAATCTTTCGTTGTTGAAAATAGATACCTCTAACTGGGATGTGTTTTATATATATATTTCTTCTGCAAAGCTACCCGAAATTACTGTCGGTCTACTGGAACAGAACATACCTCGCGGCTCCGCATTGCCAACATGGTCAGAAATAGATTCGTTTTTGACCGCTCGTTATCACACTATGGAAGAAGTGTTGGATATAAACGGAAGTCATGTAGTAAATACCCCGAATTATCAAAAGACTTCTACAACTCAGAAATTCGTTAACGATCCCTAGAGGATTAGATCATACGCAACAAGCGATAAAAGTTACACAGAAAAAAACATTGGCAAATGCATAATGTGCTCCGGTTGTCATCTACTAAGGCTTTGTCCGACCTTCCTTCGTAATTCTATAGAAGAAAGGTTTTACACAGTGAAGAGATTTAGATGTTGCACTAATTGTCTCGCTAGATCTCATGAATTTAGAAATTGTAAGAACTCATCATTCTCTTTTGCATCGTGAGAATAGAAGAAGTCCACGAGGGTTTAACGTGAATCTCGGCGTGAAGGCCTAACCCAAGCCCAGTTGCAATGCAACTCCACATTCGAGCACAAAGTCTCTACCAGCGATTTTGTTATCAATCACAACCCGCGTGATGCTCCCACTAGGTGTCCTACACCAAATGATCAGGCGGGAACTCAGTCCCGGCGTCTCCTGATCCCCACGCTACCGGCCAAACTCATCGGTTAGAGCTGCGTAGCAAAGCAAGAAGCAAAGGTACTACCAAATTGTGATTTATACACCATACTTCACTGACGTGGGAAATAGCCAACATGTACACAATCTCTGTACAAAGCTCCCAAGCAGTCCGTAATAGTCTTGCAGATGCTCTCCGGTTATTCCGTCCATACCATGTTACTTGCGTGACCTGACAAGCGTCATACTTTCCACGATCTCCGCTCTTTCCAATTCGGGTGCACCGGGTGCTTCCTCCGATAGAGGCGGGGCCAGAGCATTAGAACTCCCGCAACAAAGCTTGAACGCAGCCCACCCAGGAAGTCAGGATGGTGTCACCATCATTTATTCCTGGGACTTCCACGTTCTTCCCCTTTCCGCCACAGATGCGGTAGACATTTCCCCAGGGTTCATCTCTATGCCGAGTAGTGAACTCGCGCCACTCTGTTTCTTTAACGTCTATAAGCATTTGCTTATATTCTCAACAATCGTTAATACCTGTTCATCTACCGCCATCCGATTAAAGACTTCTAAGGACACATCGGCAGCTGCAGCTGCCATGTGTCACCCATATGCATCCCACTTAACGTTTCTTGTGCGCCACCGCCTGATGCCTACCCTGCTACCTTCAACCCGTTCATAAGTGAGCACAACTTTGATATAGTTATGGTCACTCACGGACGGACTGACTTGTCATCTAGTCTGAAACCTAGATATGGCTGCGCTATTCGCAATCGTCACATCAATATCACTAACCCCATGTCCACTATCAAAAGTATACAGTTCATTCGGTTCGTTCACTACGTGAAGTCTCCTGGAGAATATCCACTTACTCAGCATCTCACTTCCATATTGATTCTGATAGCCGGACGTAGCGCCGGTTACCTTACTGAACCACATCGGGGAAGATGCATTCCTGCCAAAGTCGAAGATTACAGGGTCACCACTTGAAAGTGATAACACTGTATCCATATACGTCAGATAGGGCTCCAAGGGCTCGCTATGCTTACAGTACAAGCTGGCTAGGAGAAGACGACCGAAATCGTCTTCAACAGAAACGCAAACCCACCTTTCCGAGCTACAAACTTCAGTACAATCCAAATTTACGTCTGCGGCATTGTCTTTTATCAGGAAATACCCGCATAAAAGTAACCCACGCACCCCATTATGGGCTACCTGGGGCTCCTGTATAAGATCAATAGTGCAGCCACTGTCACAAATGGTCTTCCCCAGTTTCGCCATTGCAGTGACGCGTCTACCACAATTCAATTGCAGAAGGCGAGTACCCATCTTAGTGCCTTGCTTTCGTCCTATCTACCATTGCGCAATACAGCGGACAGTCCTCGGACAGCATACGTTGATCCAAAGGCTCCCCTCGAAGAGCGCAGTTACGGCACGAGACTGGGTTGAAGCAGTCCCTGGCCATATGCCCTTGCTGGCCACAGCAGAAGCAGACATCTTCCTTCGCCCGATACTCCTTCCTGAAGTGGTTAAAGGACAGGCACTTGAAACAACTAAGCGTGACGTCTATTGCACGCTGTGCCGCCAGCGGGGATTTCATGGCCTAAGCCTGGCCCTCCAGGACGATATTGACTGACCCACCCTTGGTCGCGTCCAATGGACGGTTATTTACACCAGCCTTTCTCCCGTGAATAAATCAAGGGTAATCTTAGAGTCCATCCCCTGGACGATGACCCGCGAGCCCAACGTCTCAGGCACCGAAACTGTCAACCTAGCTTCACCAAACTTCGGCATTTTCGCACGCCATGGTTGGAGTTCGTAATAAGACTCCACCGCCACGGAGCGCCTTGATCTCATGGACCCGCTACTTCAAAGTGGGTCTGACCTCACTCACTAGTCTACTCACCACCTCTTTGGCGGTCTGAACCACACGGCCACGAATAACCAAAGACCAGGTCTCGACGGGTTTGGCACCTGGTTTAGCGATTGATGGCCGCACAACAGGGGCTTTCGCTACTGGGGCAGTCGCCACCGGAGCTCGGGTCACCGGAGGCATTTTCTGGCCGGTACCCACGGGTCGGACGTCGTTCACGCGAGATCGTGGTACTCCGAAGAGTACTCCAGGAGCTCCTTCAGCAGCACTCTGCAAACGCTCTCCCTGTCCGTAATTGCGGCCGCCATCCGTCCGGAGACCTGTCTTGTCCTGCTTGTTGCAGTCAAAACGCCCCCTGCCTCAGCCCCGGAGGGCTTCTTTCCAGGTGTCGGTCTATCAAGGTTTGTCAGCTTTTCCTAAGAGGAAGAAATGATAACCTTGGCCGACTTGCCTGCTCCTCACCTGGTGACTTCACCTTCGGAGAAGGTACCGTAGCGGACGCCTCACTCCCTGCCTGGTTGCTGCCGCATCGTGAGAATAGTTCGAATGCACCCGAATGTCCCAATGAACGCAGCGTTAACACGAGTTCTAATACGCCGGGAATTGCGCACGATCACGTTGACAGGCCAACCAGTTCATCGGCATCTCGTTCATTACAATCATTTAATACTCAGATCAATTCCGATTCATCACCTACGGTCGAACGGTACAAAATGTATTGCCCGAGCTCTGATTGAACTAGTAGAACTCCCCAAAGTTATCACGTTATCAGATTCAGACAGATATTGCGAAAAGTTTTACAAAGGACCACATTTATCTATCACACCGATCTACAATCCCGAAAAATAGCAAGAAGAATATACTGCAGAAATGATTCCAGGTTCCAGTAGCGGACATTAGAACAGCGTCAGGAACTTTCACTAGTGCTACAGTCAAGCTCATTTTTGTTGCCTAATTCCGACTTTCTCTAAAATAATTTTTACCCGTTTTTTCTTGCTTCTTTACTGTTTTTCTCTTTACTTTTTGCAATTTTTTTATATGTAGATGTCTGGTTCACGCCGTTTGGAGGTTTATCGTCGCGACCGGAGTGTGAATTCAAATGCTGAGCGGGCAGAAGCGCAGGCTTTGCCACGGACGACACCCTCTCCGGAGATGTTTCCGTTTCAAAATAACGACGGTGGACCGGCGTATTACTGTGGTAAAGTGACTGCGATATTATTTTAATTGCCTGGCAAAGTCTCACAGGCTGAGGGACTACACTAGCCGAGATTGGTGCACAATCTACCTTGAATCGCCTCGCTCCCAACCACATCGGTATAGCGCAGGCAATAACCGTAGAAGGCAGACCGGTTTCGCGGTTCCCTCAACCACATCGGCAGTGCCAGCAGCAGCACCAGCAACGACAGCAGCAACGCCACCATCGGCAACAGCGCCGCCACCACCGTCGGCAACAACATCCCCATCGCGACAACAGCAGGCCACAACCACGGCATCAAGTTGCTCCGATACGAGAAGCACAACAGCCGCTCGGGAGCACATCCCATCGCAGTCAACAGAAGACCATCGTTATCAATGTGTATTCCGGGCGCATTGATTAAACTTTTATGTTTTTTGTTAATGTACTTCTATCTAATTCTATCCCCTCTTTTAAATGAATTTTTTACTGAATTAAATTTAATTAAATTATCTCGTAACTTTTAAATGAATTCCCCGCAAATACTACTACCCTCCTTTGTTGCAATCCTGCTACTGTCATTACCTTTTTATTAAGCTCTCTCTTTCTCTTTTTGTTATCTCCATACATGATGCCTTTACCCCGTTTGGCTCATGTGGAAGTGGAGAGCATTATTAAGATTATTATTCTTGCATTAAAATCCCGATTCCCTATTTACTTTGTAAATAAATATACGTTTTATATTTTATATTATATACGTTTATATTAAAATATAATTACCCCGTGTTTTTTTCTTTATTCCCTCCAACTATTTTCGGAGAAACTAGTTTGACCCCCAAAAAAAGGATTGTAAGTATATCTTTTTATTCGTTTTACTTTTGCGCGTAATTCAATATTGTATTCATCTAAATTATAAACTTTTCTATCATTCATTGTTAAAACGTTTGGTGTAGTATTTTATGCAAATGCAAAATATTGAATCCAAATGCCCTATAAATCACATTTAGAAAAATTCGTTACGTGGTTTACAATTTCCCTCCACTTTTCTCTCCACAGTGTTTCATGATGACAGAGTGAGCTAAAAGTAAAGCGATGGGGATGCTTTATATTCAGTAATTTACATACTTTAAAAAGTAGATCATTTGTAAATTCTGTGCCTTTATTTAATTTTAGGTCTTTGAAGTGACCATACTTTAGTAGTAATTGTTCAACAATTGTTTTCGCTACAGTTTTTGCATCTTTAGTTTCCATCGGGCATGCGAAAACGTGTTTTGTCGAATCAGATTGCATAGTTAAAATATATCGGTTATGAGTAGAC
This sequence comes from Philornis downsi, assembly GCA_019455685.1. Classification (NCBI taxonomy): domain Eukaryota; kingdom Metazoa; phylum Arthropoda; class Insecta; order Diptera; family Muscidae; genus Philornis; species Philornis downsi. Next base: position 4,780,106 of record JAHXMU010000194.1, on the reverse strand, counting down.
AGTCCCATAGGTCCTGTTGTACCTGTTGATATGGTCTCGAGACTTGTTGTTGGTGTGTATATTATAATAATTTTTTCCTTATTCATTCATCGCAGTTTTTAATGTAATATTTCCCCATAAATTGTATTTTCTTCATTTCTTCAAATCCGTTATTAATGTAATGTCCCAAATAAAAAGTTGATCAGGTTTTAGATCTAAGATGTAATTGTTACTTTTGTATAAATCCGTATGTGTTTGTTTCTTATTCAACCTTTTTGTTATTACTAGAATTTTTGCATCTGTTTCTTTTCTCGATAAGATCATAGTTTTCAGTATTTCACTGTTAAATATTATTCTGGATAAGGCATCTGCATTAGTGTTCATTTTTCCTTTGATACAGCATTTCAAAGTCATAGTCACACAAATACTCGTACAATCGTGTGAGGACGGGTTCTAATGTGCAAATAAGGATACTAATAGTCTGTGATCCGTAATAACTGCAAACTTTCTTCCATATAAATAAGATCTGAAAAAAGGTATTCCCCAATGAATATGTAGCTAATAACTAAATTTCATAAGTGGTTTGCTTAAATCATGTTTCACCAATTATTTACTTTCGTAAGATATGGGGAAATCGGAACCAATCTCTCTTTGAGATATAACTGCTCCGAGTGTATATTTAGATGCATCCGTTTTTTTTAAACCAAATGGTTTTACAAAATCTGGTACTGTAATCGATGGCTTCAATAATTTATTTTAAGGTTTTCGAAAGATTCTTGACATCTCTCGTTCCACACAAATTTTCTGTCTTTCTTCATATATAAGATTGTGTAATAATTTAATAATTTAATTTAATTGTTTAAGTTGTTCGCTATATCAGCAAATCGTCTATAGTAAATGCAAAATGCTGCAAATTTCCTTACTTCATCCGCAGTTTTCGGTACGGGATAATATCTTATTATTTAATTTTTCACTGGATCTGTTTTTATTCCCTTGTTCGTTATAAGATGATCAAGATATAAGACTTCCGCTTTTAGAAAGCTACATTTAATCTCTGAAATACTGTTACCAAGTTTCCATTATGATAATTTAAACTGCATCTAAACACAGTTACATCATCGACATATAATGATGTTCCGGAATCTAATCCCAGTGGTCCTGTTGTTAGAATTCTTTGCAAATATTTGAAGATATTTTTAATCGAAGAAGTAAGCGTTTAAACTGGAAATGTCCACTTCCTGAAGAAAATGCTACTAAAGGTCTCGGATTTTCATGTGCGTTTATTTGGCGAAATGAAGTCGCCATATTCAATGTTGAAAAATATTTTGCTCTTCCTAGTTTATTCAATACATTTTTTTTTGTTGTTAACCATGTTTTCATCCAAAGGTTTATCAGCTTGTTTGTTTATATCATCTATTTGCGTTTGCTGTAGTCTGTAGTTCTTTGTATAAACTGGCGTAGAATATTTTACTTGTACTTCTTTCGTAAGTAAAAAATATCTTAGTATTGTTTAAAAATTTCTACGAGCGAACTTTACCCATGAGTGTCATTTCTTTCCATTTCAAGCGTTTTCAATGATTTTTCGAGTCTGTCTTGTATTTGTTTGAGGTAGTTCGCCAAATGTTGTGCCAAATTTAGAAAAACATATAACAATAAAAAACCATATTCATATTTTATTTTCCCAAAATTATATACATATATTGTGATCGCAAAATTACCTTGTTTACGTGCACAGTTTTCCTTACCCTGGTAGTTGTAAGTTTTAATTTTTAAGTACACGCCCACCACATCTAAGAAAAGAGCTTTCATTCCGCCGTTCTAGCAGTGTAACAAAGCGGTATTCTAACTCTCAGCTAGCGATCGCCCAAGTATCAGCACTCATTTAACATCCGATATATAAACTAATTATTTGAGCGTTTAAAGTCCCTGTTTGGTAAACTAATCTCCATTTTGTAAGCCAGAGAAATAAAAGGTAAAACCTTGCCATTCTCTTTTATATGATTTAAAAACACCGTCCGATCAACAGCCCGTATTAATATTTTTGGTCCGAACGAGCCGGATTGGATAAGTGTTTTTAAATGAAAGAATTGTTGCCGTTGCAGAGACTTGTTGTTAAACTTCAACTAAACCGCCCTCGGATAAGTGAGTAGCTAACATCATCGCATTCATCACATTTGGTTTTACATCAGCAAGTATATTTTTACGATATGTTAAAATATAATTTGTATGTTAACAGTCAAATTATAATAGAAACCAGTTCGATTTTGTTGTTGCAAAAACCATATCGAAAGCCTAAGTACAAATAACCCATCTGATGTAGCAACGAAATCCACATTATCATTACATTAAACTTTACGATATCGAACGCTGGGCATTGAGAAAGCTAAAGTAATTCTGTTGCGTTGATTTCAAAGTTCGTGTTCTCTCTAAGTTTCCTACTAAAATTGGTACATTTGACTAACAGTTCATAAATGTTCGAGACACTATAATTCACGCCCACTGAGATTTTTATGTTATATTCGCAATCAAGGAGTATATAATTAACAGCAAATATAACATCACTGAGTAAAATAGAGTAATAAAGTGTTGAACAGTGATATATACAACTCATTCGCTGTTGTCAAATATGTAACATTAATATGCTGAACAACTCTTGTTAATATCCACAACTTTTATACTACCACGAAAACTGTTAGTAAAAGTCACTGTGGCTTAATGTTATTGCTTTCTGTAGCTAGACAAATATTGTTCGCTATCATCATAATAGAAATTTCTTTTTGTTAAACACAATATTCATCGTAAGAGAACACTCGCATTGTTTATCACAACACCATATAATGTTTTTAGTAAGATATTATATTGTGTTCTTTCAGTGTTGTCAACGTCAATACTCGTAACTATACCATTTGTTTTTTTTTTTAAATCTCCTATACTCACATTAAATGTGACCCAGCATTAAGCTTCTCTGTAAGTTTTTTTTTAACATTATTTTGCATTTTCGACATTCAACGGAGGTGACATTGTTTCCGGATAATAAATAAAAATGCAATTCTAACAAATAAATAAATTACATAAAAAAAACGATCTAAAATATATTCGATACGGAAGATATGATAAATTAATTATGAGATAAACCAGAAACATTTACCCAACTAGCCAGTGCAAACTTTTTCGTAAATTTCGAATTTGAATTTATTAAAGTTAAACTATTTTACTGGAAAATTTATACCTCATTCTTTCATTACTCTGAATTATTTTCCTAACAGTTTACTGTATTTAAAAATTATTGATGTTATTTTTCTATACTTTGCATATTTTAAATACATCCCGGCACGGCATCCTAATAAACCCTATCATACAGGCTACTACCGGTTTTAATACACAGATTTAATTCGCGTACAGATTTTACGATCTCTGATTTCTCGCCCTTGTTTGAAAGCAACTATTAAATATTTTTTTTTCAGCACAAATCAATTTGTTTTATTGAGTTTCGGCTTAGAGGTACTTTTTAGCTGTCAACTGAATAAATTGACTTATCGCATTCTCTGTCCTTATTGGCGAGAAACAATAATAATATATCGTTAACTTTTTATCAATTTTCGATATCGATAATCGTTTTCATTCTAAAGGCATCTATTTGATATCAGATCATGTTTACTCTGCAGAAATTTATCCGAGCTTCTGATCACGTCGTCCAATTCCACCAATATTTGGACGTTATTTCCGAATCCGACCACTCAATTCATACGCTGGAGATTCAGAAGAATGAGATCTTATATTAAGGGACTCACTTCGTTCAGCCTATGATGCTGTGTTGGATAGCTTAGAATCTGAGGATGAAGAAGTTGACTTGGAGAGCATTCGAAAGAAATTTTTTTTTTCTTAAATGTCTTTCTAAGGCCAACGAATTGGTAGTACTGAAGTTTTCTCTGGAGATTACGTATCATGACCCACATTTAGAGACACGTTCTCAGCGCTCTACAAGAGCAACCAACGTTTATCTGGAGTGGGAAAACTTTGCCATCTCCTGAAAAAAAAAACGCAAGGGAAAGCTCGGGAAATTTTGAAAACATGCCCTCTCACCAATGAGGGCTTCGATATGACATGGAAAAATCTCATCGATAGACATGAAAGCAAAAGGGTTTTAATCAATGCCCAATTGAAAACTCTTTTTAATCTATCCAAGGAATCAGGTCCCAGTATAAAGGGCATTCAGCGAACAATCAACGATCGTATTGCTAACCTGGCTCTCAATATTAACACCGATAAATGGGACATTATATTCATCTATATCTGTTCAAAATGTCTTCCTGATGTGACTTTAAATCTTTGAGAACAATAGTTAAAAGACGAAAGACGGTTATATCAATTTGAGGTTTATTAAATAACTGACTCATATCCAAAATACAAAACTTATTTAAAGCAAAAATGCTTTATTCATATTTGTTTATGTTACATTTTTCATTTAAGTTTATTTCCTCTTGCTTTCGCTTGGGTTTGGTGTGTTCTGGTTACAATGATTCATACTGTGTTTACATTTCAGTTTCTGATGATGTGCTCTGTCACTATGTTTCTGATGATGTGAACTGGTTTCAATGTTTTTCTTATTGATCATATTTCCAGAATTCTATTGGCAAATCTAGAATATGCTTATAGATTTGTCAGCGATTTTATTATCTACAGTGGGTTCTGCAACTGTTTCATTGTCTACAGTGAGTTCTGTAACTCCCCCATCATTTGTTAATGCTTCCGTCCTTGGAGCAATTTTATTTAATACAAATTTAAATGCAAATATTATTATTAAAGCTAAAAGGCCAACAAATATGGTAATGTATAATAATATGTTATGTTGAACAATTTTCATGTTTGATTTTTCAATTACTTTTCTATTTTCTATATTTTTAAAATTTATAATGTTCAAAGATAATTCTTCTTGAACTGGATTTTCACTTTGTATCTTTCGTAAATATCCAGGATTTATATGGTGATTTGTAATAATTTCGTCGTGATTTACAAAAATTTGATTATTTATATTAATTGAACAATTTTTAAATTTTAGAAGTTTCGTTCCATCGATAAATATTATATTTTCATTACAATTGTGTTTTATTTCTTTGGTTTTTATATTTTTAATAATAACAAGTCCGAATCCCAGTTCTGTAATTAGTTCCTCTGGTTCCTTCTTAATTTTTAAACAATTTTTAATAACTTGGGAATAAAAAATGTCCTCAATACATTCGTCATTAATGTTCATTAAATTTTTAATCTTACTGTCTTTTGGTAAAGACTTATATATATTTTTCTTATTATCTAATAGTATTTCATATTGTGATAGGACCAAACTTTCGTTTTTTTCATTTAATAATGGCTCCAAAATATATCTTTCGAAGATTTGTGAATTAAAACGCGGTATTAAGAGTGTTAATATTATAGTATTCCCTAACAGAAGTAATGCTACTTTAATTTTAGTTGATGTTACTAATTCTATCTCTTCGTCGGCTAATATATTTTTCGTTAAGATTCCTAATCTGCTAGTCAAAATTACGTCTTCTACCGTGTCAATGATGTGCAACAATGAATTTATGTCGTTAATGGATTTGAAAAATAATATAATATAATATAATTCATATACTGAAAATTGTCTTTTATTTGAGTATTGAAGATGAGATTTTTAATATGACTTGAAATATACCTTTGTTGATTTACGATATTTTCTTTCAAATTTTCGATTTGATCCTGTAATTCCTTATTAATTCGAACTTGTTTATTATTTTCCTCAATTAAGTGAGTTGTATCCACGTTAAGATTTTGCAAAGAATTGAATATTACCTGTTCGTCTTCATTGTCCATTGGCCCTGCAATAACTTTCAATGTTTTGCCCATCCGATTGATTAGTCCTCTTTTATTTCTGCTTTTCGGCATTAATGTTCGAAGCTTCGAATTTAATTCTTGGAAGTTTCTCGCTAATGTTTTGTAAATGCTATCATTTATGGAGTCGCTTGGTAAAGTTTTATGCAATAAATTCATATTTTCTTCAATTTGATTCTTAGCTACTTCCAGTTCGGTTATATTTATGATGTTTAAAACTTTAATATAGTAATCAATTAATTTTTCCTCCCCAATTTTGATGGGTAAATAACCTTCATTCTTGTCTAAGTCCATTATCTCTAACCTCGCTGCCACACTTACTATGTATATAAAGCCGAGTATCAGCATCATTTTCTACAAGTATAAAGGAATATATACTGTGATTAAATAATGTTTAAGTTTGATTAATGTCCTCCAATAAACGTCCCCTTCTGGAGGTTTGCTGAGTAGGAAATCTAACATTAATATGGCTTTCTTTTTCTTTACGTGTGTTCGATAATATATTTGACGGGATTTTTCGTCTTTCAAGTGATCATCGTCCGTCGTTTTCCCCACTATTTTCCTAAATTTGGGATGATTCTTTCCTCCTCTTATCTCTTTTATATAATTAATTCCATCATCTGATGATGTGTCGTCAATTCTATTTTCATTCAACTTTGATATATACTGTTCTTTTCTATGTAATATTTTTTCATATATGTATATCATTATATTGTGATTCAGTTATTTTCCCTTGAATTAAATCAATAGGCTTTAGATTGGCTGTACTATGAATAGTTTCGTTATAATATCCGTTAATTAAAATCATTTGCTCTTCTATAGGAATATGCGGCATTGTGTGCTTAAGTATTCTCAGGTGCTCATTTATAGTATTATGTAATCTCTCTATATCACTGTTACTGTTATGGTTGAAACTAGATGTAAAATGTACATCAATTTTCTTTTGGTTCAAAAATTCGGGGTTGCCATTCGACTTCATGCCTAACTCATTATCCGTTACGATTTTCCCGATATTACCATAAATACTTATGTATTTTAAAATGGATTTTCTAAATTCCGGGTCTGATCTGTTTTTAATTCTGGTGATAAGAGCAGTTTTCGTAAATTTATCTATCATAGTAACAAAAAGACTTTTATGTATGGAGTAAAATATATCCATATGTATAATTTCATTTGGTTTTCTCGGCGTTTCCGAGATTTTGTATGGAACCAATTTAGGGTTTCTCTCATATTTTGACAGAGTGCATATTTCACAATTATTAACAAATTCGGTGATCTTCCGTATTAATGATGGATAATATAATTTTGCTTTCAATTCCAAATAATTTTCATTTATCCCCCTATGATTTTTCTTTAAATGTTCCCTGGAAATTAGTTCTTCCAAATGTTCCTCATCTATTATATCAATTAATTTTCTCAAGCACCTAACAATCTTAATATTATTAAAATTTTGCATTTTAAGTATTTTCAATTTTTCAAATATTTCATCATTTACGTAAATAGCATTTGTTCTTTCGGGGTCAAAATGATTCTCCAATATTGTTTTCAAAAATTCATCATCAAACTCTTTTGCCCTTATAAAATTTCGTTTTTTATCATGAATAATTGTATTTTTGATGGATGCTGCTCCCGATCCTACTTTCTCGAAAATGATTTGGTTTTTAAACATATTTAATGGTTTATGAATCTCCTTGATTGCAATTTCTGTTTCAGTTGATGTATTATTCTCTGTTGCCGCTTGTTCTAATACAATTAGAACCTTATTTAAATGTCCCTCTTTGTAATGGATTTCGTAGTCATACTCTCCTATTTGGAGTCTCCACCTCATCAGTTTCGAGTTGGGTTCCTTCAGATTATGTAACCAGATTAAAGGCTTATGATCCGTGAATAATTTAATCTTTCTACCATAAATATATGGTCTGAATTGTTTGAGGCACCATACAATCCCCAAACATTCCTTTTCAATAGTGGAATAATTTAGTTCGTGTTCATTTAATGTACGAGATACGTAAGCTATTGGTTTGTCATTTTGTGACAATACTCCTCCGATCGCCACATTACTTGCGTCGGTTGTGATTTCAAATTGTTCCATGAAATCTGAATATATAAGTAAAGGGCCTTTTGATAATTTTTCCTTGAGAGCTATGAATGCTCGAACATATTGTTGATCATTAATGTCTATTATATTATTCTTTTTTAAGTATTGGGTCATTGGTTTCGATACACGTGCGTAATTTTTAATAAAACGTCTATAGTACCCTGTCATTCTTAAAAATCTCCTTATTTCGGTTTCCGTTCTTGGTAGTGGAAATTTATTAATTATAACGACTTTGTTCGGGTTTGGAGATACTCCATTCTCATTTACTACGTGTCCCAGAAACTCCACTTCTTTTCTAAGGAATTCAGATTTGTCCAATTGGACTTTAGGTCTAGCATTTTTCAATTTAAAAAGGACTGATCTTAGATTCTTCACATGTTCCTCTAAACCGTTTGAAAACACAATGATATCATCCATGTACACCATGCATTCTCGTTTTGAGATGTTTTCCCTTAGAATGTTGTCAACTAATCTTTGGAATGTACTGGGCGCATTTTTTAACCCAAACGGCATTCGATTAAATTCGTAATGCCCGTTATCAACAGAGAAGGCCGTCTTTTGCCTGTCATCTTTGTCAACTTCAATTTGATGGAACCCACTCTTCAAATCTAAAATAGAAAAATAGTTTGACTTGCCCAATTTGTCCAGTATTTCTACAATATTTGGGAGTGGATAATTATCCTCAATTGTTATTTCGTTTAATTTCCGGTAGTCTATTACCAACCTATATTTTTTGATGCCCGATGCATCGGATTTTTTTGGTACTACCCAAACTGGGCTATTGTATGGACTACTGCTGGGTGCGATAATCCCATTTTTTAGCATATCCATAATTTGGTTTTGTATTTCCTCCTTATGAATGTACGGGTACCTATATATTTTACTCTTTATTGGATTATCTTCCTTTGTAATAATTTTATGTTTAATTTCATGTTTAAATGTTAATTCTCCATCTGCGAACAAAGGTTTAAACTCCTTCACTAACTTTTCAAACTCGAATTTTTCCTCTGAATTCAAATGTTCTGTCCTTATATTATCCATAATTGAATGAAGATCAATATTTTCGTTATTGATTTCATTCGAAAGTTTTTGAATATTATGAATTTCCGCAACTTCTTGTGATCCTATAAACTGATCTATATCCATGATATGTTCGTTTTTCGTTGTATTGTTAATTTTAATCCGAGTTTCCGAATTCTCACAATTATAAAGACCCTCGTCTATAAATACTCCACTATTGGGATGTGAAATATTATTAATTAATATATTCCCGTTTCTAATAGAAACTGGAATTTTATAAAAATGTTCACCTGGCTGAACATGCAAAGTTGTCTTTGGCTTTATTTCGAAAAATAATGGAAATATTTTATTATTTATGGCCAGGGTATTTGTCTCAAAATTTATCACCGAATTGTATTTTCTTAATATATTGTTGCCTAACAATCCTTCATAGTCATTGTTAAATTTATAAATGAAAAATTAAAAATATTCATTTGGTAAATCAAATTCTTTAAACGCTTTTACAACCGCTTTTTGATTTACCCCATGCACATCAATCAGCGAATACATATGCGCCGGTTCTTTTAAGTCGATAACTTTACATTCATTAAAAACACTTGGGTTAACAAGCGAATCAGTGGCCCCAGTATCCACTAAAAATTTACACTTTCCGATCATTATATGGGGGAGTTTGTTGTAGTGTCCTGATGAAAAATTTCCTATCTCCATCGGCATTGGTCTATCATTATCGTGAACATTAGGTACAACATGTTGTTCGTTTACATTTTGACAGTTTTGAAATGGAGTTTGATTTGCAAAAGTGTTATTTGTGTTCGGGTAACTATTATTTCGATAGTTATCTTGATTGTCTCTACGAGTATTGGTTTGACGATTTACATTTTGATTGTAATTGTTATACGATTTTTGAAATTTTTTCCCCGTGCTTTGATTCTGATTCTGAGTAGCGTTTTGCTCCTTTTGGTTTGGATTAACATTTGAATTAGGGTTCGGATTAAAATAAGCATAATTAGAACCAAAAAGAATCTTCATAGCAAATAATAATGGATCTCATTGGTTCTGATAATTTATTTTTGAAAATATCTAATGCCGTTCTTTTATTTGCAATTATAATTTCGTTATATCGGGCCTCATTTTGGTATACTGTTCTAGTCTTCATATTCAATCGTCTCAAACATGTTATTATTTCGTCATAAAAATTGTTCGTATTGGTTTTAAACTTAATTGATCTCATTTTATCATACAACTGGTCTACAGATAATCTATCGCCGAAATTATTTACCAAAACTTCTTTCAATTCTGTCCATCTAGTCAAATGATTATTAATATCTGAAACGCCCTTAGCCGTACCAAACAATTTCGATTTAATTATGTCAAGGAAAATTGATTGTGACATATTGTCATATGTCTCCAAAATGGTTCCTGTTCTATCTATTAGATCTATACACGTATATAGATCCACAATATTACCGTCATAGCTAGGAAGTTTTTGTAAGTATTTAACGGGATCAATATCAACTCTATTTAATGCCATTTTGTTATTGAGAAAAAAAATTTTGCACTTATCACACTTATTTCACTTATATTTACACAACTTAAATTCGCTTATACTAACTTACAAATATGTACAGCTCGTGGTCCTTGATTACATTTGATGTCCTGGGAAACTCGAAGATATACTTTGCTTCTAGTAAATCTTTGTTGTCGCGAACACTATTTTCCAAATATAACTCCAGTATCCTTTTTGAAACTATGTACAGCTCGTGGTCCTTGATTATATTTGATGTCCTGAGAAATACGAAGATATATACTTTGCTTCTAGTAAATCTTTGTTGTCGCGAACACTATTTTCCAAATATAACTTCAGTATCCTTTTCGACTGCGCCAGTTAAAAGACGAAAGGCGGTTATATCAATTTGAGGTTTATTGAATAACTGACTCATATCCAAAATACAAAACTTATTTAAAGCAAAAATGCTTTATTCATATTTGTTTATGTTACATTTTTCAATTAAGTTTATTTCCTCTTGCTTTCGCTTGGGTTTGGTTTTTTATATTGTTTGGTGTGTTCTGGTTACAATGATTCATACTGTGTTTACATTTCAGTTTCTGATGATGTGCTCTGTCACTATGTTTCTGATGATGTGATCTGGTTTTAATGTTTTTCTTATTGATCATATTTCCAGAATTCTATTGGCAAATCTAGAATATGCTTATAGATTTGTCAGCGATTTTATTATCTACAGAGCTACCGCTACTCCTAATACTACCAAAGTGGTCCACAAAAATCTGGACCATCGAGAAGTAAAGAGGTTGAATGTTTACTATAACCAGCTCTCGGAACAGAAGAAGCAATGTACTCTTTGCAGCGAATTTCATCCATTACGGTTATGCTCTGTCTTCTTGAGAATGTCTATTAACGACCGGTCAAAACTGTCAAAGCACAGAAACGTTTCACAAGCTGTCTGGCCACTTCTCATAAATACAAAAAATGTAAAAATCAGTATGTCTGCTCATTGTGTCGTTCCAAACACCATTCATTGCTTCATCGATCAAATACTCACCGACTGCCGCAAATATCAACAATCCCTCAATAGATTGCGGCAATATAGCCTCAACATTGGCTGTAATCCGTCAATCTTACGCCACAAACATAGAGCCCACTGTTTCCACTTCAATAATCTTAGGAACCGCATTGGTAGGCATTTGCATTGGAGATTTTAGATTCAAAGTACGAGCACTTGTCGACCCCGACTCAGAAGCTTCATTCGTTTCTAAATCGCTTCAAAGGAAATTAGCCCCTTCAGTAAAACCTTCAAAGGTTGGCGTTATTAGCCTTAGCGGTTCGTTAAAAGCGACATTTAGTCAAGTTTGTTCAATAACAATCGGCTCCCCCATTGATACGAATTTCGAAATTGATTGATTGAATTCATTGTGCGGAAGCTTACAGGTCAATTCGCTTATCAATCATACATGTCCCTCATTATGACCGTCTTCTCTGATGTTCCAATGGCCGATATAGGTGTCAATGAAGATTCACCTGTTATTGGGAGGAGATGTGTACCCCAAAATTCTCCGCGATGGAGTGCGTTGGGATAACAAGCCACACGTGGATAGTCACAGGCAAAGGAACAGAAAAATTTTCCCCGACTGTCGCATCATTTTATAATGAAATTGCTCTCAACGAACAATTAACTCGTTTCTGGAAGTTAGATGAAACATCTAAAGTGCCGCTGATGTTGGACGAAGATCAGTATTGCGAAGAGATTTTCCAGGCTACCACATATCGGAATATTTCAGGACATTTCGTGGTTTCGCTCCCATTTAAAAGAGAATTTCCAAATGGAATTGAGAGAATTTTCAGTTAGGTAACTCGCGAAGTATAGCTTTGTCACGATATTTGGAAAATGAAGTCCGCCTAAACAGGGAACAACAATTAAAAGCGGAATACGATGAAAATATACCCTCTAAGCGCGCAGTTTTATCAAAAATAGCTACGCTATTTGACACCGCCGGTTGGCTTGCCTCTAAAATCATTGTTTCAAAAATAATGCTACAAATATGGAAAGATAAAACCGATTGGAATGAAAATCTCAAACCGGAAACTCTAACAAAATGGAAATTGTTTCTTCGTGATTATTCAACTATTGGAGAAATCAAAATACTAAAATGCCGCTATGTGCACTATGACTCATCATATATGATAGAGTTTCATGGATTTTGTGACGCCTCGGAGAAGGCTTACGCATCTGCTTTTTATATCAGAGTGGAAGAACCGAATGGCCAAATACGATCAAATCTATTGGTTGCAAAATCAAAGGTCGCGCCAGTTAAATTTGTAATAGAAAAGAATTATGCGGCACTCTGTTACTGGCACGTATGATTCATTCACTCCGGAATGATTTGAATCTCAACAACCATAGATTATATTTGTGGACAGATTCCACTATAGTATTAGCATATTTACGTAAGTCCCCTGCTGGAATATTTTTGTAGCGAATCATGTGAACACAATTATTGACATGGTCGGCAATGACAATTGGTCACATATCTCGTCGCAAGACAATCCTTCTGATCTTGCGTCTCGTGGAACAACAGCTCGCGACCTTGTTGATAATGATTTCTGGTGGAAAGGACCACCGTGGCTGATATTGCTCAAATCTCAATGGACTATGTGTTCAAGAATTTAGGATACAGAAGAAGAGCTACGATCTGTTAAGACACATGTCTCCCAAATATCAGACATAGATATCTTATCCCGCTTTTCAGATCTTCCTCGAGCTATGCGAGTCATATGCTATGTATATCGCTTTTTCTACTCTGCTCACCCAAAGTATAGACACAATATGAAACATGCCACTAACAAGCTATGTCAATCGGAATTAAATTTGTCCGCATTCGTTTTATACGTCAATGTCAAAAAATTAATTTCCCTGAATATTTTCGTCTTTTCTGTGGGCTTCCGCTCCATAAGGAAAGTAACATTCGGTCCTTTAATCCCTTTCTCGACTCAAATAGCCTTATGAGAGCAAACGGCCCAAGCTATTTATTCTCCCATCATTGCCAAAGAACAAACTAGCCTAATGGCTTATGTTAGGGAACAACTCGCATCTCAATATCTGTTTCAATCCATTGAATGACATTTCATACCCCCTGGTGCTCCACCTATGGAAGGTTTATGGGAAGCTGGATTTAAAAGTTTCAAAAGCCATCTAAAGAAGATTACAAATTCCCAGCATTTCACTTTTTAAGAATTTTCTACAATGCTCATTCGTCTCGAGGCACGCTTAAATTCAAGGCCACTTAGCTCAATGAGCGACGACCCGTTCGAACTTTGTGCATTAACACCCGATCACTTTCTTATCGGAACACCTCTTCTCGCGCCAGTTGAACTAAACCATTCCGAACTTAATGTTAACTACGCGAACCGATGGAAAAGGCTGATATTACTCCATCATCAATTCGCAACAAGGTGGAAAACGAATACCTCAAAGAGTTACATAAGAGAGCTAAGTGGAAATATCCCCAAAGAAACTTTTCTATAGGTCATCTTGTAGCACTAAGGTATGACAATTTACCCCCTAATCAGTGGCGTCTTGGCCACCTCGAAAAGGTGATATGTGGGTCTACAAAAATGTCCCAATAGCTAACGTGCATACAAACAATGGGCTTATTCGCCTACAAATTGTCAAACTTGTATTACTATCCAACCACGAATTATAATTCATCCTCTAATTTTACAGCTCATCATGACCACTCCACCTCGACGGCTTCAAACTGAACGGGAACAAAATAATTCTATCGCCCAGCACCTGGGAACCAAAAGCTCGATTGCTTTTACTGCCAGAAAAACCATCCAATGAATAATAACTCTTTTTTTCGTAAAATGTGGTCTTGACGAAATTCCGTCTACATTGAAATAGAAGGAATTCAACTGAGCATTCTAGTTGTTCGGAGCTGCTCGAATCTATAAATGACAATACTTTCCAACTAAAAAGTTAGAAGGAAAATTTACGATGATCTGCCGTCAACTCGCCGTCCACTTGAGAAGTTCAAAACCGGCCGAAGAGAGCACTTCGAGCAATTGATAACGGGCGACTATCAACGACAATTGCAACAAAACCCTGATTGCCATGAAGGAGGCACAATTTACCACGGAGTAATGGTCGTTAATTCATAGTCCCGAATTTCGCTAACAGCGCTGCCACGACATAATATATTATTTGACGGTACATTTCTGTAATGTCGCAATTAAACACAAATTTAAAAAGCCTCCATCGCAAGATCAGTATTACCAAATTGGACTATAAGTCGGACCAATGTGCAAAACATCGTTCAGGCTATTGACACTCGCCGTGGAATTAGAGGCATTAAAGGCCACATGCAATTTGGACGTGAGCTTTTCCGGAATTATAACAGGATGATGTGACAGATAATAAACGGAATCTAGTTCCGAGTGCTGGAGCCGCCACTGGTTTCATATGGCCCAAATTTAAGTATTCACAAAGTACGCGGTCATACTCCGCATTTGTCTGTGGTCGCCATTTAATAGGCTTCACTACGAACAAAGTGTCCTAGCACTCTTCCCCTCGACTCACCCAAGTACAAAGTTTGTGGAAATTCGGACTTGAATGGAAGCTTTACAACGTACCGACCATCCGGGCCTCGATACGTGGTACTTTAAAATTCTCCTCACAATACTTATCCTATGATGACAAAATCTGGAGCTTAGAGGTTTCCTCCATCTCCTAAAAGCGCAAAAAGGTGGCATTAAGATTTTCCCATTCGGGAAAATTAACTATGGTACCGAAAGTTCCAACAGACGCCACAGGAACGGGACCTGTAATGATCCAGCCAAAACGGGTTTTCTGAGCTAGTAACGATTCCAATACCCGTCGACTCTCTCCTTCTATTATACGAGGATACAAATCGGCTCCCCATAGCAAGTCTACAGGTCGAATAGTCGACTATCAGCTAATTGAAGGTCAGGCATACGAGAAACATATTCTGCACTGACATTAAATGAAGGCAAATTATCGGAAATCTTCGGTAGTATAAAACAGTTTCCAAGAGCACTGAATAATCGATGGGAGAACAAAACAAAGTTGTAGAACTATTGCAATTTTCCATGTCATGGCCGCGTGACAAGCAATTTTTGCATAAATTGTGGCATTTAACGTTAATAAATCGGTCCGCGACGCTAAGCCTCTTGAATCGGCGGCAATTGCGAAAATGATGTTTTTGACTAGGGCACAAAGAAGAAGACGCACCCGCATAGTGTGTTTTAACTCTCTTTTCATTCAATTTTTTTTCCTAAACTCGCACCAACCAGACTACGTGAACAGTGTCTGGATTCTTTCCGTAAAAAAATTGTCCATATCTTTCCACAAAGACAATGCCGATTTGTCACATACACATTGTTCCCATAAACCGAAAGTTAATTTGGGAAGTCGCTGGACACACAGAAAAACGATAAAGGGATCCCAATTATCCGTGGGCACATCATACAAAGACATGGCAGAAAGGCATACGTTGATACATCGCTGTAAAGTCTTAAATGCTGCGGTCGTCTCCTTTTCCACCGATTGCAGATCAAAAGTTTTCTAAGCTGATCATTAACTAGGGTGCGGGTATTTTCATAAGTATTTTTCAAGGCTCGCCATGCTTGGTCAAAAGTGCGATTAGTGAGATGAAACTTCGATACAATTTTTTTCGCCTCCCCACTTGTCTTTCGAATCAGATGACATAGATGTGAAAATAAGAAGAGAATTCCGTACATATATGGCGGTAAACAAATCTCTAAAGGTAGGCCGAGAAATGAAATTACCCTGAAAGACGTCAATGTCGCAGGGTGGTAAACTCATACTATGGGTCGCCAGAGGGTCGGTATCAACAGGGACATATGGCCTAACAGGGGTATCTTGCATAGAGACGTTGCCAGGAGAGCAAAGCTCAGTGACTAGCGTAATACGGGGTGTGGTTGGAGAGTCGTTTTTTCGGAGCCCTTAGCGCTACCAACTTTTGATTGATGGACGCCAGATATCGAACATATGCCTGGCATGAGGAGCGATATTTAACTGCGGCAGCTTCGATATTGTTAGGCCCTGCATCTTTCTGATTTTCAATATAATTTCGGCAGTTGTCATATATAGGCACAACTCTACGCCATAACATTTTAATTTCAGTAGACTGTATCTGAAAAGTGAAAGCCAAATACTGTTCATCTCTAGTGCCCTCAAAATCGGTCCCAAATGTTATCAGATTGTCAGTACATCTGATAAACAAATCGAAAGTGGAATTAGGCATATTTAATTAATGGCATCGGAGTAAAAATGAGAAAAGAACTTAACTATCGAAAATTTCCGCTAACAAGAGAGAAAATACCCCAAAGAATTCGCCAATAATTCAGGGGATTTAAAATTCTAAGCAAATGTTTGCCAAATGCACCGATGTACGCCGAATGCGTTAGAACCAAGAGAAAATACGTTATGTTCTCTCAACTCGAAGCTATTCGAAAGATTTAATTCGAAAAATTATCCGATATAAAACAAACAATAACCAGTTCCAATAAAAACAAATTTCTCAACTTAATGGCCGCCCCTCGATATCGATAATCTATTGTAGCATGACTGAAAGTCTTATATTATTATGTCATGCGCTAAATTATGTCATTGAGAATGACAACTGTATTACATCGCCCGCTTACCGTCGGCGCATGTTAACTCTCCCTTCGCCTGAATTCTCTATCGTCTGTTCTTTGGTGACTGTTACACCGTTTTACGTGAACGCAGGGGAAGGTTGGGGATGGCAAGTTGGGATGGTATTCTCGCTTACAACTCTTACGATGTGCGTATTGGCATATACATAATCCATCGTAGCGCTTGATCGTCAACAACTTCAGTGAAGCCCAAAACTATAATTGCATTCTTTTGGACTCATATATATAATTGTAATTTGAAAGACCTCGTGTCATTTAAAAAAGTTAACCTTTATAAAGCAGTTGTAACATAAAGAAAGGTATCGAAAGTTGAAGTTTTTCTATATGTGTTTGATATATTACTGTCGCCTTAGATACGGTGATATAATAATTGTGGCTGAAGGTATCAATCACCTTACATCAATATCAGCCAGGTGCCAAAAAAAAGGTGGGACTACCATCTGTCCCGAGAAGCGGTTCTCGAAATAGTTCCCATAATTCCATCCAGCTGCCACCCTCGTGGCCCTACTATTTGGTGGTCGTAAACAATTGATGCCGGAACGGAAATATACTGTTTAGAACTATTATTAAATCTAAGGAGAACGATATATATGTGATACCATTAAAGTGTCCGGGGCCACTTATAACTTATAACAAAAATTGTACGGAAGGAAAGAAGTAGAAACAGGCCAAGTATTGTTTAATTTCATCTATTATACAACCATCTAGCCTGCCCGATAATCTAAAATCTCATAGAATTTCATCATCCGGAGGACTGGCCAGCTGAAGGAGGAAATCTGAGTGAGTATTAAATTGGTGTTCGTAATGTGTTTAAGATTTATTTTGCGCTCGTAATTCCAAAGTTAAGTTAGTTAATTAACCATATTTGACGGAAGTTTCGGCCCTAAATACTACCCTTTCTCTGCTTCTTTTTTTTCTTACCAATGAATTGCCCCTAGTTCAAAACCTATGCAATTTTAATTAAAATATGTATAAAAATTTGATACCTTTCGCAACGCACCGTAAATGTTTGTAATTATAATGTCGCTTTAAATTGTTATCGTTCTAATTTTTGTTGTGAATATTTTGATGCTTTTTAAGAAAGCCTGACCTGTGAATATTCCTAATAAATACATAGTTTTGTCATTGAAATGTGTGACTAAGCGTTTTCAACTTTCGACCTAACCGTCGACCATTTGTTCTGATGGGAGGTTCACAGAAAGATACTTGTAGGAACTGAGCCTCGTTGGTAGGGCGGGCAATATGACAGGGTATATAACACCTTTTCCTGGTCCATAGATTCATTTACTTTCGATATTGGTTTAGATTCAGTTTAGAGGGGTATCTTAGTAGTTCCAATAGTTTTGAATTTGATATGTTTTTGTTGAGTTCACAATTTTTTTTGGCACGTAGTTTTTTTGTTGACGGCTGTGAAATGGAGGTAGCAAAGACCCACCCCGATTGCCGGCGAGCTAAGCCCTATCCAGTACGTGCCGATTGCCATCCTCAATTTCGCGAAGCAGGAAGTCCGTTACACTATCCCGCGAATGAGCTACAATATGGCAGAAGGATAGAATCCGTCAATACGAAGGAAGCAGTAAAAACAAATTAAGTAATTTCCCAATTGTTGAATTGTTCCTCTTTGTCGATTGACCACAATCAATTCAATTATAGTTTAAAACAAAATTTCAAAATATCTCACTTTTCGTTACAGACACACTATGAATCCAACAGGTAACAATTACGATGCATAGACACAAAGCCAACCCTTACCAGCGTACGTATTTTCAATTTTTTTATTCCCGTGCTCTGACACAGAAGACAAGTCTCGGATGCATTAATATTCACAGGCCAAATCAAACCACACAGTAAAAGGCGACGAAAATAACGGCAACTGTATACACGCATTGTAAATAATACCGATATTAGGATATGTATAAGCAAATGTAAAGCGAAATTGTTGTAAGACACTTATTGATCTCAATTTCCAAGTATTAATAAAATTTTTATTTTCATACTGAGAACGTACCTGTTTTCTTGTTTTGTTGATAAAAATAATGGACGATGTAAATTGATTGATTGATGAACTTGTTGCCTTGAAATCGATTTCTGCCAAAAGAAATGAGAACAAAGACGCTTTAATGAATTCTAATTTGACTTGATTCAGTATCTGCCTCGCGAGGTAGTTCGCCTAATGGTGTACTAAATATAGAAAAAACAAAAACGGTAAAAAACCACATATTTAAATTTCCCAAAATTATATTTATTGTGATGGCAAAGTTACCTTGATACGGCACGATCAGAAAGGAGATATAATAACGACTACTTAACCATGTACACAACTAGGAGAGAAAAAGGCGAAAGTGGCGGCATTTGTCTACTCTTTACTAATTAAGTTGTATTTGTTCCAAGAAACAAATACCAACAGCAAGAGGGAGACAAAAGAAGTGTTGCCAACAGATTAGGGACAAAAGTACCCAACTCAACGTTGGTGTAAACAGTATTTGCTGTTTACATTTGTTCTGTATATATGTATATTGTAATTGTGAAGTAGTTGTAATTTACAGTCCAAACTTTCCAAAACAATATCTTTTTCGTTGTATTTAGACATTTTACGTGGAGTTTGCCCTTGGCTAGCATTATGCTATTTGCTAGACTTCTGTTGGTATTTCTTTGTTTAAGACTTTGCTGTCAATAATTCATACTCTTAACAGAACAATTGATTCTGCTCTCGCTGATATAATAATATTTGTCTTAGATTTTGGTTTAGAGTTCATCGGTAGTGTAATTTCGTCTTCGTTTATGTTGTATGTAATCTTAAATGTTTCAAAGTCTATTTCGCACCTCTATTTTAAAAATGTCTCTTCCTATAATTTCGTCTGCTTGAATAGGAAATTCATTTCTAACTATTTGAAATGTATGTTCAATACTTTTGTTATTCATACAAAGACTCAAATTTTTGGTTCCTAGGCATTGCTTGGTTTCAGTTGTAATTCCTGTTAACATCGCAGTTTCTCGTGTGTTAATGTTTTTCAATATTCCAGTATCTTTTAAAAATGTTGGGGTTTGGTTGATATTTTTGCATTTGATGGCAATGTAAGCACTTATATTTTTGAAATTGAATAGTTTTAATTTTGGGCCATTTGGATTTCTCCGATCGCTAGTATAACGATATGATCTGAATGATCAGTTATCCCCCCTGTTATTTTCGTTATAGTTTTGATTTCCATCATTCCTGTATCTATTGTTATTGTAGTTAGCATTGTAATTAGCACTGTTTCCATAGTAATTTATATTTTTATTTCTGTGTTCATTGTAATCATTGTTTCTGTGATTGTTGTTATTATATCCATTGTTCTTGTAGTTGTTATTGTTCACAGCAGTTGGTTCCCGATGGTTTGACCAGATTGACAACACAGGTTATGGTTTACTGAAGTATATTTGTTTCTTTATTGCCGAGTTATGGCGCAACCTAGTGTTTAAATTCCTTAAAAATACAATTTAATTCAATTAGCTAAATCGATTTTTAGTTTAATTTACACATACTTTATAGTATCGAAACCATCAAAATGTAGATGTTTACAAATTTATGAATGTTGCATGTGCAACCAACTGATGTAAAAACGGAAAAAGGAAGTTATCTCTCCGAAGTTAATTTAAAGTAAATGAATGTACGTAAATGTATGAGAAAGAGTAGTGATAGGCAACTGTCAAAGAGTTCATTTTACTACAAACTTTATAACTCTGTAAAAGGGTTGCTTTAACAACTATGTAGAGGGTTGCATTAAACGGTGATGGAGACTGTGGCGGTTACAGTTATTATTGTTGTTGTTATTATTATCCTTATCATAATTTTTTTATTATTATTGTAAGTTTTACAATTCTGTTATCGTAATTGTTATAATCTTCAGCATTGTTATTTTTGTTATTGTTATAATTTTTTTATTATTGTAATTTCCCTGATTTCCGTATTTGTTTTTAATTTAAAAAATGACATTTGTTTCGTGAGAAAAGGGTTTTTCTGCCGTCATGCATTTCTTTACGGATTCGTAGGAAGATTTTGGTACATTATTGAATAAAATTTGGTGGAATTCGCTGTTGACGGCCTTTATAAATGTGTTGAGAGCTAACTTAGAGAATGCTCTGGCTAACTTTATATATGATGTCTTTTGCTTCTTGCGTGGGATTTGTCAAACTTGCGATCGCAAAACTGTTAAAATTCGCAAATTTTCTCTCTAAATTATGTCAATTATTTGTTAAGCTTCGTCTCAATCATTTCGGATCAAACTTGCTGAAGTGTCTTTAGATTAGGATATGTATCTGCTAGCCCTTTCTTTAGTTCCGCATACGTTTTTGGTTTATTACATTTGCCCAAAATACTACGCACTTGAGTTGTTAGTTTAAAATTGTAGACATACTAAATACCTAATATTTCTAACTGTACTTAATAAATATATATTTTTCTTCCAGTTTAATGAGATCATGCAGTAATTCAGTTTGCGTAGGAAATTCATCTAAAAATGTATGCGTGCCTTTCAAAACTTGGAGATGTTTGCCAACTAATGATAAATCGAAAGATTCCATATTGGATTTTTGATTATTAACCTTTATTGGTGAATTCTCATTTGTAACATAAATTTCTTGCAATAACTCATTAAATTCTTGATTTGATTTCTTAACTTCTTTTTGATATTCCAATTTATTTTTTTATAAATTCTATTCTTTCTTTCTTTTATTTTTTTTTAGTCTTCATAAATTTTCCAAATTTCATAATATGGTGTCAATTCTGTTCAATTTTGATTAAAATATATAGAGTAATTTCTAAAAACATATTTACTTTTTAGGGGTCGTTTTACATATCAAGAGTATGTGTGTTTGTGTTTTTAACCAAAAATAGGAGAAGATTTTGTTTCTGTTTTTAAGATTTAATTCGTTTACGTATGTTTACGGTGCATTTTCTGTAAACAATTGTGGAACACAATTTTTCTTGTATGTTCTTATTGTTTTTTTTTTTTTTTATAAATAACAAAATATTTAGAAGAAGCGTACATATGCGTGTTTTTCTCTGATTGTTTACTCTGTTTTGATTGTGTTTGATACATCGTGTTTGGTATTGCGTATGGCGAGTTGTTTTCCATCATCGTCAATATCTAACAATAGTTCAGATGCGATGTTCCATGGCGGAAGATTTCCAGCATTAATCTTTCTTTTTATTTAAATCGACCAACTTTCTTCTTAGGCATACCAATTTCCCAGCTCGGCGGTGTCTTCCCAAAATATATCAGTGCACAAAACTGTCGATTAAGGTGTCGTATCCACTATTAGTTGGTGTCGAGGAAAAACAAACATTCTAAATCGCATATCTAACAGAATGTGAGATATAACCGGGACACGGGAAGATGGTTTTTCTCGATTTTTTCAAGGACTAACTTTTGTTTTGGGACCAGAGACGTGGTTTTAGCAGTATGTATAATACAAATGTGTTAAAGTTTGCGATAGACAAATGAATAGCAACTGCAACGTCAACATTATGCAATTTACTGACTACAAACCCGATCCTGTGAAGGAGATGGCGTAATCATTATTAACGATGTGTTTGTTAACGCATCACTATATGCGGACAAGCACAACATTTTAAAAAGAAAGCCTGACATCCTAACCTACTTATTCAAGTTGTGGACTTTTGACCTTGCTTTTATTTAAATGATATTAATATAGAAAAGTTTCATCACATTGGAAAATTAAAGTACCAAATGAAAATGAGACCCATAATTGCCGCCTCAATTGCATTCGGCTGAAGGAAAAATTGAAACTGGTTCGATGTTGTAAATAATATCTTCAGGGCGATCTTCATTTAATTGGGAGGAGTCAATATGGTAACTCAAAATAGTATTTGTTGACATGCGCTTATCACGATTATACATGGACTTTTTATGATTGCGATTCCAATTGCCCTCCTCACCGGTGCTTATGCCGTGTCATATTACTCCATTTATGCTTATAAAGTGTCGTATTAATCCGTATTGAAGTAGTTTGAGCATAACTCAGATTATAATTCGTTAATATTTTAGAATTTTAAGAAAACATAGTCCAGTCTCCTACAACAATCTGAACCGGAACGAAGTTTTTTTTTTCTACATTACATATGTACATAAAAAATGTTCGTAGCAAAATTGTTAATTCACTAAGACACGAAATCCGACAAATAACTCTTCTTACGAATATATGGAAAATACAAATCTATATAGGTATGTATAAAAGAAAGTGATGTTCGTTACTGATCTTATAACTCGAGAAAGAATTGACCGAATTCGATGATTAAAACCAATTTGGAAAGGTCTCCACCCAAATAAGGAGAATATCAAAGAAAATTCTAAAAAATTTCTCGG
>JAHXMU010000194.1:4719313-4736558 GCA_019455685.1 Philornis downsi | reverse complement strand
CTTTGAATTTGCACAAATTCTAATTCTCATCCTTTACTTATCGCCACTTGTAATTTGTGCAATATCAATTTGATTACATATAATTTCACATGACTGTGGAATTATATGATCCAAATTACAAGTTCCAATTTTCAGTTCACTGGTATAAACCAACTGTGAAATTGGTCCTCCTGGGATAATTCGCAATACAGTCCAACATTTACATTCCACAACTACAACGAGAGAGGTATCAAATTGATTAGAGGATTCCCCGCTACTCCCCTTGCTATCAAATCAATCATCTCTATCAATCCAACACCACCTCTGTACAATCACCAATGTACTACGTATGCGACGCCCCACACAAGACCTAACCAGTGACTTCATAGGACAGTGACATATAGTTTGGTGCAGTATGTTCAAAAATATTGCGAATATCAGCATGTAAGACAGCTCTGCGTTATGTCTTCACGGACCCAACACATAGTCGCTAATATACGAGGTGCGTTAAAAAATAAGGCGAATTTTTAAATTTCGCGGACTATGTACATTCGACTTTCGATTATTATTTTTTGTTATGTTAGTACACTCGTCTCAAAGATATGTTGACGGTTTTATCCATATAGCATGTTTAATTTGTTTGTGAGAAGTATAAATATCTCCTCAATCGTCTCAAAACGCCGTCCTTTCATGGGCCTTTGCAATCTTGGGAACAGGAAAAAGTCGAAGGGGGCCAAATCTGGTAATACGGTGGCTGAGGCATGATAACGGTGTTGTTTTTGGCCAAATAATCGCTCACAAGCAAATATAAGTGGGCAGGTGCATTACCATGATGCAAAAACCATGCATTTCAAGGTAATACTTCTTATTTACCGTACGACATTGTGGTAAGAACTCCCGATGCACTACGTCATGGTAAGAAAACAGTGAGCGA
The DNA here is from genome assembly GCA_019455685.1 of Philornis downsi. NCBI lineage: Eukaryota > Metazoa > Arthropoda > Insecta > Diptera > Muscidae > Philornis > Philornis downsi. The sequence goes on along the minus strand of JAHXMU010000194.1, from coordinate 4,735,645 downwards.
AGAAAACAGTGAGCAAAACCTTGACATTTGATCGAACTTGGCGTGCTATTTTGGTCTTGACTCTCCTGGACTCTTCCATTGGGACGATTGGGCTTTGGTTTCGATGTCATAACCATATACCCATGATTCGTCACCAGTTATTACCCTTTTAAGCAAATCTGGATCATCGTTGGCGTTGTTGCGTCAAATGAAGAAAGTATGAACATACTATAGAGAATCGACATGAAGTTATCGATAATGTGAAATGTATTCATTCCCGTGTCGTATCATCACTGAATTTTTATTGCATAAAACGAAGTCGAAGCGGGCACTTAAAAAGAAAGTAAAAAAAAGAAATTGAATTGCAACCAATAAAGAACATTCTGATACGAATGAACAGTTGAATTTAAGAAACTTGTAATTCTTACGAATATAAAATTTTGGAGTGAAAATCATTGCTCGACATTTTGGCGCTCAACGTGGGGCTCTGTAGAAGAAAATTGAAAAGTTTAGCGGCTTATTGTAGCGTTGCTGTGGCTGGTGATATTCTGGAGTTGTGTAGCTGCTGTGCGAAAGTAATCTTCCTGCTCAGTTGGTGGTCTAGAGAGGACGTGGAATTACAACAAAAATTTGCTATGGATAATAATGAGGTTGTATTTATGAAATTAAAGTATTAACCAGTCCAGTTAGTTTCATTCTAACCTCAAGTTATTTGACTTGGCTGCACCACATAACCTTGAAAGTATTTGCTGTATATAGACAAGACTATGTGCAACAATTACATACAGATATATACCATTTTGTAGAATGTGCACATTGCGCTAGTGACAATTTGAAATCTGTGATAGCGGATGAAAGTCAATAAATGAAATCACACCACATATATTCCTACAATAAAACCATATCCCATTACACAGTGTCCCATTAACATTACTAATTTTCGTAATTTCTCCATCCAATATCCGACATTTTGTCTTACATACACATCTATAGATTGCCACAATTTCACATTTCCACACACACACACATACCCACACACAGATTCCATAACTTTTTTATATAGTCATCAAACGTTTAACATAATGTTTCATGTCTAACAAAGGGTTTCATTTCAGTGTGACAGATTGTTCGATGAATTGACTTACCAAAGAGCTTGGAGTCATCGTGAAATTGTTGATATCAATTTGATTATTGCGGATTATTCGGCGTTTATGGTGTTAATTTCGAATTGTATTGGAAGTGTGGATGATTTTCGTGATTCAACATATCTTCGTAATAAAACAAAATTTTCTAGGAAATCTAGTGTAAAAAATTATTAAAGTAAAGGACCAATAAATACTGTTAAAAATATAGCACTTGATTGATAATTTGTAATTTAAAATGGCTAACAATGATCAGGCAGAAGGCGGAGGCACTAATCTTTCAACGCTTTTTAAACAAAGATCGGCCGCTAAGGGTAAAATTACCAGAATAAAGAAAATAGTGGAAGATCGTGCTTGCTCATTACAGCCAATCGATTTGGAATGTCGTTTAGAAATCTTAAATTCGTATATAAAACAATTAATGGCCTATTAAAGCGAGATTGAGAGATTGGCTTCTGACGATAATAAGAGAAGTGATTTGGAAGAACTTCGTATCAGCGCAGTCTTTAATTTTATCAAAATTAGGAGGTAGTAGACAGTCAAGTGTCCAACATTACTATACTTTGAGTATTCCCATCCCCCCCGCAAATAGATTACCGCAGTTGAAGATTCCGAAGTTTAGTGGTAAATATTCTGAGTATAAAAACTTCATGACGAGTTTCAATAACTTAGTCAATGATAATCCAACTCTAACTACCATTGAAAAATTTAATCACCTAATATCGTGTCTACAAGATGACGCATTACGTACGGTAAAGGCTTTCCAAGTAAACGAAGAGAATTATTCAAGCGCTTTGAAGAGACTTGCAGACAGATATGATAACAACTGTCTTATATTTCAAGATCATATAGCATCTTTGTTTAACATTACTAAAATGGATAAAGCATGCGCATCTCAATTAAGAGAAATTGTTGATACAGTGTCAGCTATATTGGATTCTCTTACCCACATTGGCTCTGATAGAGATATCAATCAGGCTATCGTTATTCATTTGGTATTATCTAAAATTGATTTAGCTTCGAAAGAGAAATGGGATGAACAATTAGATTATTCAAAGTTGCCAACATGGAGTGATTGTGCATCAGTCTTGATAAGAAGATGTCAATTCTTACAGATAAATGAGAGTAGGAATGTAACACATGATAAACAAAAAGCAAAACAGAACAAATCGAAACCTAGTGGCAGAGATAGAAATGCTCAGTTTTCATTTTCGTGCTCTCAGAAGAGCGAAGAATGTATATTTTGTGCAGATAAACAGCATTCAATAGCTGACTGCAAATTGTTTTCGAATTTCAATGTTCGCCAACGATTTGATTATGTTAAGCGTAAAGGTTTATGTATTAACTGTTTGGAATACGGACATATGGTTAAAAGATGCCGAGCTGTACGATATAGTCTGTGCCAACGGCCGCATCACCAACTTTTGCACAATAACGAATTAGTTCGTCAGATTGATTCGGCTGCTATTAATTCTAATAGTTCAGCACAATGTAGAATAGATAATGCTGTTGCTAATAGCAATTCAACACAACGTTATAGATTAGCTGCCAATATTGATCATGGTTCAGCTCAATGTTCTGATGCCACTATAAGTAGAACGAATGCTCTTAGTGCAGTTTCGATGTGTGCTGACGGATTAGGCCAGCAAGTACTTCTTGCTACGGCATTAGTTTTTATAAAAGATAAATGTGGAAAGTACTTAATAGTTCGTGCCCTATTAGATTCAGGTTCACAGGTAAATCTCATGACAGAAGAAATCGCCCAGCGATTATCATTACGGCGTGGTGAAGCTAAATTGGATGTTGTTGGCATAGGCGAAAAGCATAGACGAGTTAAACATAGTATTAGCACTTATGTAAAGTCATGTATTAATGAATTTGAATTCATGTTTGATTTCTATGTTCTAAAAACAATAACAATCCAACAACCAGGGGAGACAATTGATCCAAAAAAAAACTGGCTATACCTGCTAATATTATATTAGCGGATCCTTAATTCTATAAACCGCAAAAGATAGATATACTTATAGGAGCGGAATCTTTTTTTGAATTATTGTCGATTGGACAAACAAATCTAGGTCTAGGGTTGCCAACATTGAAAAAGACGCTTTTCGGCTGGATAGTATCTGGCAAATGCGATTCTCAAAGACGTCGATCGTCTACAGCCTGTAATTAGCAAATTCAGATAAGGAGTTGCTAACTAACATAAATAAAACCGTGCAGAAATTCTGGGAAATTGAAGAAGTTCCAAATTGTTGCAAGATGACCACCAGAGATGTTGATGGTAGATTTGATTTATTAGGCTATTCATATGAAACTGCTAAACGCAGATTTTTATCTTTAGAAAGAAGAATGTCAAAAAATCCAGAAATGAGAACAATGTATATTGAATTTATGAAAGAATATGTGAACTTAGGCCATATGTCACCTATCAATAATGAAATACCCGAATTTCCACATTACTTCATTCCGCATCAAGTAGTGATGAGGACACAAAGCACAACTACTAAGTTAAGAGTTGTTTTTGATGCGTCATCTAAAACATCGACCCAAAAATCACTTAACGATATATTAATGGCAGGCCCAACCATTCAAAGTGACTTATTTTCTACATTACTAAAATTTCGATTCAAATAAGTACGCCCTTACGGCTGACATAACAAAAATGTACAGGCAGGTAAACGTACATAAAAGCGATCGCAAGTTTCAACTCATACTATGGCGTGAAGATCAAACTTCACCTATAAATCTTTATGAGTTAAATACAGTTACGTACGGTATTGGCCCAGCACCCTATCTTGCGATAAGATGCCTGAAGGAAGTCAATGATATGTTTAAGGATGTATATCCAATGGGGTCTAAAGTTATCGCAAACGACTTTTACGTTGATGACTTAATAACTGGAGCGGATGATATCGAAACGCTAACTCAACAGCGGAAAGAAGTCATTAATATTTTGAATGCCTGTAAGTTTAGTTTGACAAAATGGCACTCAAATTTTAATGATTTTAATGGCAACGACTCTGAAAGACGGTTTGGTTTAGATAACTCTGATTTCACACGAGCACTTGGTATCGTCTGGAAACCACAAAAAGACATTATATGCTTTTTGTTCGAATATGACTTTCAGAATCTCCCCTCAACAAAACGAAATATATTGTCAGTTTCGTCAAGCCTTTTCGGTTCTCTGGGATTATTGGCGCCTATTATAATTACAGCAAAAATGCTTTTGCAGGAAATATGGATAAAGGGGATTGACTGGGATGAATCTATTCCCCAGAGCTTGGACACAATGTGGAAAAATTTCAAAACTGTAGTGTCACAAATATATAAAATTGCTGTTCCACGATTTATCGGCACAACGCTAAACGCGTCAATACAAATACATGGATTTGCCGATGCTTCAACAAAGGCATTTGGTTGCTGTCCTATATTGGGTTAAAACACATCCTTCGTCATTAAATACATTTGTAACCAACAGAGTAGCGCAAATTCAGGAATACTGTCCTGAAGCAAAATGGCGACATGTACCCACTAAACAGAATCCTGCGGATATAGTTTCCACGGGCTGTGACGTTAACGAGTTGCAGAATTCTATGTGGTTTTATGGGCCATCGTTTTTAAAATTAAGCATTGATAATTGGCCAGATAATTCATTAACGCAACTATCCCCAAAAAAATGACTTTAGAAAGGAAAAAAGTAGTGTTAGTTAGCACAGAACACAAAATGGAAAATTTGGTATTGAACATGGTTGAGAGAATGTCGTCATTTACAAAAATTATACGAATAGTAGCATACATGCTAAGGTTCATCCAAGGCATTAGAGGAATACGTAAACTTCAACATTGTCATTTGGATGTAAAGGAATTGGACTGTGCATTTAAGAAAGTTGTTAAAATGATTCAAAACGTTGAGTATAGGGAGGATATAAAAAGATTAGAGAATTCCTCATTGGCCAAATACAATAATATTCAACAATTAAATCCTTTCATACATGAGTATGTGGCTAACGGTATAAAGCATAAACTTTTACGAGTAGGTGGTGGTTTAAGTAAAGCATTGCTACCGTATGATGAGAAATTCCCTTTGCTTCTTAAGAGAAGTTCACATTTTGTCAAATTATATTTTGCACATATGCACAAAACAAATTGTCACGCCGGTCCAAACTCTCTAGTAAGTATTTCTAGAGAAAAGATTTGGATAGTGAATGCGCGGCAATTAGCTCGCAAAATAGTAAATAGTTGCTTAATATGCTTCCGATTTAAGCCCAGATTATGCTCTCAGATGGTGGGTGACCTGCCAAGGGACAGAAGAACTGGCTACCGCCCTTTTTGGGTATGTGGTGTTGATTTATGTGGACCAGTGTTCACTACGATGAGAATAAGGGGCAAACCGCCATTTAAAATATGTGTGGCAGTATTTGTTTGTTTTGCTTCTAAAGCAGTGCATTTAGAAGCCCTTTCTGATTTACGAACTGATACGTTTCTATGTACTTTGAATAGGTTTGTGGGTCGGAGAGGATTGCCGAAAACAATATGGTGCGACAACGCCAAAAATTTCGTCGGTACCGCAGGACTGTGGAACGCCAAGAGTCAAGACCGAATACAACAAACAAACAATCAGCAATGCCGGAGTTACATTCGAAGAGTTGACAACCGTGTTAGTCGACGTGGAAGCCGTATTAAACTCCAGGCCAATTAAAGCAATCACCGAGGACCCCAACGACGAAGTCGCTTTAACTCCCGGCCATTTGTTGATATAATCATCGCTGAAAACGCTGCCAGGCGTCGACGAATCCGGCAGTAAGGTAGGCTGCTTGAAGCGGTATCGAGTACTGTGCTCGCTCAAGGAGCACTTCTGGGATGCGCGGCGGCAGGATTATATCAGGGCGCTGCAGAATCGAACCAAGTGGGTTTTTCCTACCGCCAACGTGAAAATTGGAGAAGTGGTTGTAGTTCACGAGGACAATCTTCCTCCTCAGAAGTGGCTCACGGGGAAAATAATCGGCGTTCAAACCGGCACAGACGAGAAGGTTCGGGTAGCAGAAATAAAAACCAGAGACGGAATTTATAGACGCCCAATCCATAAGTTAGCTTTACTTCCTGTTAGTGAGTTGCAAGTCGAGAAACAAGTAAGTGCTTGCAACGGGGCCGGTGTTGCGTCAAATGAAGAAAGTATGAACATACTATAGAGAATCGACATGAAGTTGTCGATAATGTGAAATGTATTCATTCCCGTATCGTATCATCACTGAATTTTTATTGTATAAAATGAAGTCGAAGCGGGCACTTAAAAAGAAAGTAAAAAAAAAGAAATTGAATTGCAACCAATAAAGAACATTCTGATACGAATGAACAGTTGAATTTAAGAAACTTGTAATTCTTACGAATAAAAAATTTTGGAGTGAAAATCATTGCTCGACAGACGTCATTCAACAATTCCTGAGCGACGTTCATGCGACGTAGTTTTTGGTCAAAATTCAGTAATTTTGGAGCGAACTTCGCTGGCTAACGCTTTGTTTATGCCAACATTGGGTTGGGTACTTTTGTCCCCAATCTTTGTAGCCTTCGTATTGTTGAAAACACTTCTTTTATCTCCCTCTTGCTGTTGGTATTTGTTTCTTGGTTTTTTGCTAAATTTGGTACACTATTTGGCGAACTACCTCAAACACTGTCCTCTTGAGCCAGATACTGAACCAAGCCAAGTTAGAATTTATCAAAGCGGCTTTGTTCTCATTTCTTTTGGCAGAAATCGATTTCAAGGCAACAAATTCATCGGAATCAAGTTAAACCGTCCATCATTTTTATCAACAAAACAAGAAAACAGGTACTTTTGGAAAAACAGTGCAAACAATCTCAATCTCAGTTTTGTTAATTCTTGGAAATTGAAGTCAATAAGTATCTTACAACAACCAAGCGATAAAACAACAACAACAGCAACCGAAAACCAGCGCGGCAGCAAAAATATATGCTGGACATGTTACATTAGTGCTTTTATATATAGCATAAATAAAAAAACCGCGATATTCGTTTGTATATATACGTGTATAAACATATATATCTGTGTAAGAGGTTAAAAGGAAACCATTTTGTATAACAGACTATCTTTAGAAGGAATTATACAGTGAGTGCCAATTAAGTGCCAAATTCGATCAATTTCATTGGTTGTCGTTGGGAAATTAATATTGGAATTGATCGTTTAGTTATTTACACAACGCAAAATAATACATGTTTGACGTCACTATAATACATGCACTGTGTCGGATTGAAAAGTGGTATTATGAATATCATTGCAAATTTCGCTTTACCGAACTTGGTGATCATTTACCTTTGCTTATACATATCCCAATATCGGTATTATTTACATATACAATGCGCGTATACAGTTGCGGTCATTTTCTTTGCCTTTTACTGTGTGGTTTGATTTGGCCTGTGAATATTAATGCCTCCGAGACTTGTCTTCTGTATCAGAGCACGGGAATAGAAAATTTGCAAATACGTACGCTGGTAAGGGTTGGCTTTGTGTCTATGCATCGTAATTGTTACCTGTTGGATTCATAGTGTGTCTGTAACGAAAAGTGAGATATTTTGAAATTTTGTTTTAAACTATAATTGAATTGATTGTGGTCAATCGACAACGAGGAACAATCCAACAGTTGGGAAATTACTCAATTTGTTTTATTGCTTCTTTCAAATTTATTGCTTCTTCTATCCTTCTGCCATATTGTATCCCATTCGCGGGATAGATTATCAATATCGAGGGGCGGCCATTAAGTTGAGAAATTTGTTTTTATTGGAACTGGTTATCGCTTGTTTTACACCGGATAATTTTTCAAATTAAATCTTTCGAATAGCTTCGAGTTCTAACGCATTCGGCGTACATCGGTACATTTGGCGAATATTTGCTTAGAATTTTAAATCCCCGGGATTATTGGCAAATTCTTTGGGATATTTACTCTCTTGATAGCTGAAATTTTCGATAGTTAAGTTTTTTCTCATTTTTACTCCGATGCCATTAATTAATTTCGATTTGTTTATCAGATGTACTGACGATTTGATAACATTTGGGACCGATTTTGAGGGCACTAGAAATGAACAGTATTTGACTTTCACTCTTGAGATACAGTCTACTGGAATTAAAATATTATAGCGTAGAGTTGTGTCTATGTATGACAATTGCCGAAATTATATTGAAAATCAGAAAGATGCAGGGCCTCACGTTATCGAAGCTGCCGTGGTTAAATATCGCGCCTCATGCGAGGCACATATTCCATGTCTGGTGTCCATCAATCAAAAGTTGACAGTGCTAAGGGCACCGAAAAAAACGACCCCCCAACCACACCCCGTATTACGCTGGTTACTGGGCGTTGCTCTCCGGGCAACGTCTCTATGCAAGATACACCTGTTAGGCCATATGTCCCTGTTGATACCGACAATAGGGGTGGTCGATCCACTTCGGAACTTTGACTGGGACTCGGTACCGACCCTCCGGCGACCCATAGTATGAGTTTACCACCCTGCGACGTTGACGTCTTTCAGGGTGATTTCATTTCTCGGCCTACCTTTAGGGATTTGTTTACCGCCGTATATGTACGGAATTCTCTTCTTATCTTCGCATCTATGTCATCTGATCCGAAAGACAAGTGGGGAGGCGAAAGAAATTTTATCGAAGTTCCCTCTCACTAATCGCACTTTTGACCAAGCATGGCGAGCCTTGAAAAATACTTATGAAAATACCCGCAACCTAGTTAATGAGCAGCTTAGAAAAGTTTTGATCTGCAATCAGTGGAAAAGGAGAAGACCGAATAATTGAGATCCGTTTTTCTGTGTGTCCAGCGACTTCCCAAATTAACTTTCGGTTTATGGGAACAATGTGTATGTGACAAATCGGCATTGTCTTTGTGGAAAGATGTGGACAATTTTTTTTACGGAAAGAATCCAGACAATAGATTATTTACGTAGTCTGGTTGGTGCGAGTTTAAGAAAAAAATGGAATGAAAAGAGAGTTCAAACACACTATGCGGGTGCGTCTTCTTCCTTGTGCCCTAGTCAAAAACATCCTTTTCGCAATTGCCGCCGATTCAAGAGGCTTAGCGTCGCGGACCGATTTATTAACGTTAAACGCCACAATTCATGCAATAACATGGAAAATTGCAATGGTTCTACAACTGTTCCATTTGCGCCAAGCGTCACAACTCGTTCTTACATAAAGAGGTTTCCAGGACTGCTAACGGGGATGCAGTATCCGCAACAGCAACATCGGCTACCGATTCGGTTATGGCGCAGCATTCCAATTCGAGCTCAACTGTGGGTAATCATCTACCGTCCTCATCAATTGAGAACACTGCTAATTCCTCGAATAATAGGTAGGTTTTCCTCGCGTCACAGAATCTAACGGTGCTTTTGGGAACAACCTTGGTAAATTTCGTTCTCCACGGTACGGCATATCTAGTTCGGGCGTTAATAGATCCAGCGTCAGAGGCCAGCTTTGTTTCTGAACGCCTGCAAAAGCAGATAAAAATCCCGACTAAAAGCACTGGTGCTCGAGTTAGCGACGTAAACGAATCCGCCTCTGCTATTTCGAGGAAAACGTGTTGACTTTGTATTGGTTCTCCCATCGATTATTCAGTGCTCTTGGAAACTGTTTTATACTACCGAAGATTTCCGATAATTTGCCTTCATTTAATGTCAGTGCAGAATATGTTTCTCGTATGCCTGACCTTCAATTAGCTGATAGTCGACTATTCGACCTGTAGACTTGCTATGGGGAGCCGATTTGTATCCTCGTATAATAGAAGGAGAGAGTCAACGGGTATTGGAATCGTTACTAGCTCAGAAAACCCTTTTTGGCTGGATCATTACAGGTCCCGTTCCTGTGGCGTCTGTTGGAACTTTCGGTACCATAGTTAATTTTCCCGAATGGGAAAATCTTAATGCCACCTTTTTGCGCTTTTAGGAGATGGAGGAAACCTCTAAGCTCCAGATTTTGTCATCATAGGATAAGTATTGTGAGGAGAATTTTAAAGCACCACGTATCGACGTTGTAAAGCTTAAATTCAAGTCCGAATTTCCACAAAGGAAAGTGGAAGAGTGCTAGGACACAGGGAAGAGTACTAGGACACTTTGTTCGTAGTGAAGCTTATTAAATGGCGACCACAGACAAATGCGGAGTATGACCGCGTACTTAGTGAATACTGAAATTTGGGTCATATGAAACCAGTGGCGGCTCCAGCACTCGGAACTAGATTCCGTTTGTTATCTGTCACATCATCCTGTTATAATTCCGGAAAAGCTCAAGTCCAAATTGCATGTGGCTTTTAATGCCTCTAATTCCACGGCGAGTGTCAATAGCCTGAACGATGTTTTGCACATTGGTCCGACTTTACAGTTCAATTTGGTAATACTGATCTTGCAATGGAGGCCTTTTCAATTTGTGTTTAATTGCGACATTACAGAAATGTACCGTCAAATAAGAGTAGATCCATCTCACACACCTTTTCAGCGGATATTATATTGTGAGAGCTCCATTAGCGAAATTCGGGACTGTGAATTAACGACCGTTACTCCGGGTTAAATTGTGCCCCCTTCCTGGCCGTTAGGGTTTTATTGCAATTGAGTAACGAAAATTAGGCCCAGTACCCTCTGGCTGCTTTAATGATTCATAAGTGCATGTATGTTGATAACATATTGGGTGCACATGATTCGAACACGGTGATAGTCGCCCGTTATCAATTGCTCGAAGTGCTCTCTTCGGCCGGCTTTGCACTTTTCAAGTGGACGGCGAATTGACGGCAGATCATCGAAAAGTTTTCTTCTAACTTTTTAGTTGACAAGTAATGCCATTTAAGCATTCGAGCAGCTCCAAACAACTAGGCCTCCGCTGGAATACCCAACTGCATATCTTCTATTTTAATGTAGGCGGAATTGCGTCAAAACCACATTTTACAAAAAAATAGATATTATCCGTTATGGCTAAATTGGTTGATATCGTTGGTTGGTTAAGTCTTATCATTTTCGTGGCGAAGCTGGACAACATCCATTGGGATGCGCTTTTGCTAGAGCCAACTTACCGGAATTGGATAACATTCATCGAATCTTATCAGGATATAAAAGGGATTCAAATACTTAGATGGGTCGGTTATGCGCCGAATACTTCTACCGAATTGCATGTGTTTTCCGATGCCGCGGAGAAGGCATACGCAGGCGTATTATATATTAGAATTGAATCCCCCGAGGGGGGCGTGGAAACTCATCTTTTGACTTCCAAAACGAAAGTAGCCCCATTCAAGTCAATATCCGTCCCACGACTGGAACTCTGTGGTTCTGTCTTAGGACAACTTTGCGTGAGATGGATATAAGCTTACACAAAGTTTATTGCTGGACGAATTCCACAATAGTACTAGCCTGGTTGCGGAAGACTCCGTCCACTTGGAGAACATTTGTAGCCAAACGGGTTTGTAAGATTCAGGGAAACACCGAGAGCTATTGTAGAGTATTGATAAATTATATGTCACCCTAATTAACATTGAACATACTGCACTAGCAAACTCTCATTCTCATTAAGTTGTTCTCTTGTTTCAAACAATAATATTTAGTACTAAGCTAACAACACATTATATTGTCATCTTATGTTAATAAAGTTTTTAGTAAGCATTTGAATTCTGAAAACTCCACTTGTGTTTCTCATCATCTTTATTCAATACACTACATATAATTGGCGAGGAGACTAGAAAAGAAGAAGCGTGATGCCTTCCAAAACGAGTAACTCAGCTGATGAAAGTTATAATATCACACCAGTTACCGTACTCCAATCATCAAATGTACCCGAATTTAACCCTAATTTAGAGTCATGGAGTGTGTGGAAAGAACGCCTGGATATACACTTCTCTGAAATAAATTGCACAGATGATAACATAAAAAAATCGATTTTATTAAAATCAATTGGTGCCGTTCCTTATAAAATTGTACACGGTTTGTGCAGTCCAGTTTCCCCAGTGTCAAAATCGTTTGAAGAGTTGTGCGAGATACTAGACACACAATATACACCACCAACAATTATATTTAGCGAGCAAAAGAAATTCCATGTTTCAACCAAAAAAGAAAGTGAATCTGTCGCAGAATGGTATGCTAGAGTTAAAACATTGGCGCTTAATTGCAAATTTGGAAACCACTTGGATGCATTTGTTCTAAATCAGTTCATCATGGGGTTGCCAAATTTCATGTTCGAACGACTCTGTGAAGAAGATGAAAACCTTACAATACAAAGTGCATTGAGAAAGGCGATGATATTAGAAACAAAATGCATAGCAAAAGCAATAGATGATAGATATGCAGTGAATTTGGTTAACGGACAAAAATTTGCCAAAAAGAATAACGGTAGTGGCTCCAGCAACAGAAGCAAAAATGACAGCGGACATAGTGGCGATGTTGGCGGTAGCGGCAGGTGCAGCGGTAGAGACAGCAGAGGTGTTGGCGGTAGCGTCAGCAGAAAAAAATTTGCTAGCAGTAGAGACAATAGAGGCGAAATTGATAAAAAATCTGCATGTTCTCATTGCGGTTGGCGGAATCATAGTTCTCAAAATTGTAAATATAAATATAGCAAATGTCATTACTGCAGCAAAGTAGGCCATTTAGCATCGGTTTGTCATAATAAAAGAAGGAATGTTAATTTTGTAGCTAATGAGAGCAATAATGATACTGATGATAATAATTTGTTTAATTACTCGATTTTCAGTGTGGCTGAGCGCAATTCTTGTGACATGTATTCTATTCCAGTCGTTATTGATGGTGTCAAACTGAACGCAGTTTGTGATACTGGTGCTCCGTGTACATTGCTGCCAATTTCGTTTTACGAAAGAAACATCAACAAAACCCTACGACCATGTAATGTTCCATACGTTAACTACAGTGGTGATAAATTAAAGGTTGGTTAATATGATGCTTTTATTACTTTTGAAGGTAATACAAAATCTGTTGTTGTTATTGTTGCGGATTCTGCAAATCCACCTTTACTTGGTCGATCGTTTTTACGTTCATTTAATTTTGAATTGCTGCAAGTAAACAACATTAATAATGCTAACACAAATGCTGCAATCATCGATCAGTTGAAAAACGAGTTTTCTGATGTTTTTGATAATAAATTGGGAGAATTTAAAATCAGCAAAATTTCATTGAAAGTTAGTGAAGATGCAACACCGATATTTTGCAAACCAAGGTCCTTACCACTGGCATGGAAGGACAAAATTGAAAGTAAATTACGCGATTTAATAAGTACTGGCGTACTTGAACCAGTTGATGATTCTGACTGGGGTACTCCTTTGGTACCAATTCTGAAACCCAATGGTGATTTGAGAATATGTGGCGATTATAAAGTTACCATTAACAGATTTTTATTGGATTTTAAATACCCTTTACCCAGAATCGATGAGATAATTGCATCATTAGAAGGCAGTGAGCTTTTCACAAAACTTGATTTATCCAATGCTTACAATCAACTAGTTCTTGACGATAAGTCACAACTACTTTGTGCATGGAGTACACACATCGGCACAATGAAAGTAAAACGTTTACCTTTTGCAGTTAAGACAGCTGCAGCAATTTTCCAGAAAACGATAGAACATTTTTTAAGAGATATACCATATGTTGTAGTGTACCAGGATGATATAACAGTCACTGGTAAAAACATGCAAGAACATGTCAAATCATTAAGGATAGTGCTACAAAAATTGCAATCTGCTGGGCTGAAGCTAAATATAAAAAAAAAACAATTTTCTTTCAACCGGAAATATCATATTTAGGCTTCAATATTAATAAAAATGGATTGAGTAAAAACAACGACAGAATTTCGAGCATAGTCTCCGCTCCCATTCCAAGTAATATTTCGGAATTAAGAGCTTTTGTTGGTATGGCAAATTATTATTCGAAATTTATCAATAACTTTGCGAATATTACGCCACCATTGTACCACTTGCTCGGCAAGGATGTCCCTTTTGTATGGTCGAAACATTGCCAGAGAGCATATGAATCTATAAAAGATGCTGTAACATCAGACCAAGTTTTGGTTCATTTTAATCCTGACTTACCAATAGTATTAACAACTGATGCTTCTAATAATGCAGTAGGTGGAATTTTATCACATAAATTTCGTAATGGTGTAAAACCAATTGCATTTGTCTCCAGAGCATTATCAAAAAGCGAGAGGAATTACAGCACTCTTGAAAAAGAAGCTTTGTCTATTGTTTTTTGTGTCACGAAGCTTAGACAATATTTGCTTGGCAATACTTTTGTTTTGAAAACTGATCATCGTCCATTGATTACCATTTTTGGTAGTAACAGTGGTTTGCCAGCTATGGCTTCGGCACGTATGCAACGGTGGGCATTAATTTTATCCGGTTTTAATTACTCTATAGAATATATCAAAGGAAGTCATAATGAAGCTGACAGCATCTCGAGAATGCCACAACGAATTTTTGAAAATGGAAACAGAGAAAATTCATACATCAACTTTATTGAATCAGAAAATTATTTCAATCTGAATTTCAAAGATATTGCTCGCGAGACAAGACGAGATTCAATTTTATCAAAAGTTGCAGAATGTATCTTAAATGGAACTCTAAATAGTGTAAAAGAAGACAATTTTGCACCGTACCATGAAAAGTATACTCAACTTACTGTTGAATATGGCTGTATTTTGTGGGGATACAGAACGATAATACCCGACAAGTTAAGATGTAAAATATTGGACGAACTACATTGCTCACACTTAGGTATAGTTAAAACGAAAGCCCTTGCCAGATCATATATATGGTGGCCTGGTCTCGATAAAGATATCGAGAATTTTATAAAAAATTGTGTACCCTGTCAAAAATTACAATCAAGTCCTGAAAAGAGCGCGTTAATACCTTGGATGCCGAGTAATTCCGTATGGAGTCGAATTCATGTTGACTTTGCTGGCCCTATTAAAAACTTTAATTTTCTGATCGTCATCGATTCATATTCAAAATTCGTCGAAGTATACAAAACGAAAGAAATTACTACAACATTTACAATTGCAAAATTAAGAGAAATGTTTTCGCGTTATGGATTGGTTGACACGCTGGTAAGCGACAACGGTCGTCAATTTACTTCGTTTGAATTTCAACAATTTTTATCCTTAAATGGAATCAAACATGTTTTAACTGCACCAGGTCATCCATCCACTAATGGTCAAGCTGAAAACTTTGTGAAAACATTTAAAAAGTAAATTTTAGCAAATTTAGACCAAAAAGGAGATGCCAATTTGGACCAAATATTATGTAGATTTTTGATGGATTACCGAAACATGACACATTGCAGTACAGGCGAATCTCCAGCAAAAATATTTTTCGGTAAAAAACTTAAAACACGCTTCAGTAACCTTATACCTCCAACAACATAACAGAAATTATTTGAGTCTCAATATAACAACATTGCCAATCATAGAGGAAATCGGAGTAAAACATTTCAAAAAGGTCAAAAAGTAATGGTGCGTGATTATCGAAATCCAAATAAACCTAGTTGGACTCAAGCAACAATAAATCAACAACTTGGACCTCAATCATATTCTTGTACTTTGGCTCACAACAACTACATGATTAAACGTGATCTGGACCAAATCAGGAACCATAAAGATCGTGAACAACTTTCCTGTGAAACATCTGTAAGAAGGTCATCAGACAATACAATATCGGAAGTACAAGATACGCAGACGGCGGAAGATTTTTCATGCACTAGAAGAGAGCTCAGACCACGGGAAGGAGGTAGAGTAGTAAGAAAATTCAATTCAAATTGAAATTTGTCAAACTTAGAAATTGATTGATTGATTTTATTGTAATTTAAAATTATAGAGTTTTTCCATTTGAAACAACAACTATAGGAGGAGCATGTAGAGTATTGATAAATTATATGTCACCCTAATTAACATTGAACATACTGCACTAGCAAACTCTCATTCTCATTAAGTTGTTCTCTTGTTTCAAACAATAATATTTAGTACTAAGCTAACAACACATTATATTGTCATCTTATGTTAATAAAGTTTTTAGTAAGCATTTGAATTCTGAAAACTCCACTTGTGTTTCTCATCATCTTTACTCAATACACTACAGCTATAATTGGCATCACGTGTGGTCTGAAGATAACCCAGCCGCATTAGGCAGTCGAGGAGTTACGCCCAAAGAACTGGCCGCATCCA
>JAHXMU010000194.1:4696964-4713030 GCA_019455685.1 Philornis downsi | reverse complement strand
TAAAATGAGAAGTTATTTGGAATCGCATTTGTCGTTCCAAATAATTTAGCTGAGTTTTCAATTTTATTTAACTTTTGGGTTTTCTATATGATCTCTATCTTCGATGTCGTAACACTGTAACACCATCAGCTACCACCATCTTATTTGACTTTTATGAATGGTCCTGTTTGAATTAGTTAAAACTGTACTGCTCTTATTTTCCTTCACTATTTTTGATTTGTATTTATTAGTTAATTTTGTTCCATACCTCTTTTTAATTTTGACATATATTATGTCCCCGGGACTATATGATTTGTATGGTTGCTTTTTATTATGCGATTCTAAATCTTTTCTTTGTTTTTCCTGAAGTTTCAGAATGTTATCCTGTCTGGCTTTTTCATATAATTCTGGGTCAACACTTGCCCTTCTTCCAAAGAATACTTCCAACGGTCTTTTCCCAGCAGTGGAGTATATTGAGTAATTATATTCGTATACTGATCTATCTAGCAACTGCTCAAAAGAATTATGGATATTATCGGATTTTAGGCATCTCATTATTTCAGTCAGAGTTGAATGGAACCTCTCGACTTGGCCATTAGATGTACTATGGTGAGGTGGTGTTCTATAGATTTTTATTCCTAACTGGTCATTAGCATAAAGGTTATCGTGTGAGAGTTTAATGATTTCTCATTGTCTAATACAATCGTCTCAGGTGCTCCGAATGCAAATATCAAATGTCTTAAGGGTTCTTTCAAATCTTCTATTGCTCGCGAGTTAACTATTCTGACCTGTGCATATTTCGAAAATTTGTCAATTTCCGTTAGGACATATTTCTTTTCTACCAAATAAATATCAACATGGAGTATTTGGCCTGGAAATTGCGGAATTGGAGTTTCCTTTATTTCCGGGTTTAAGGGATGCCTTTCATATTTATTTTGTTTGCATGTAATGCATTGCTTTATTATCTGATTTAATTTAGAAGACATTTTAGGGAAATATACCTTTTCGAGTAGCTGAATTTTATTTTCCTTAGCATTTCTATGTGCTCTTCTATACTCAGATAGGATTAACTCTTCCTTTTCTGACATCCATGACTTTGGTTTGCGTAAATTTCATTCTACAATTCCTAAAATGATCTGCGTAGAAGTTTTGTATCTTTCCCATTATGTTTTCTGATGTGAATAACCCATTACAGACTGCTGGATTTACGTGTCTCTTCAATAATTCTAACTAACTTTCCTCCGTATAGTTCTGTTTTGTTGTTATGTGCCTATGTAGGGAATGGTATTTCAAATTTATATGAGTCTTCCTCTCCCTCTAAGATTCAAAGTTGGTTTTTAAAAACATTGACAGGAGCTTCTGTTGCGGGGACCAAGTCTTCTCCAGAACTGTCATCACTGTGATCTGTACCCGTCATGGAATTTATTTGCTGGTTTCTTTCCGTAGGTGCCCTTGATAATGCATCGGCAACTATGTTGCTTTTTCCGGGTTTATAAATCAACTCGTAATCGTATTCCTCCGATTTGTCCTTCCACCGTTTCAACTTCCAATTACTGTTTCTGTTACTAACGGCGAAAGTCAGCGGTTGGTGGTCCGTGAATATTTTTACTTTTGCCGTCCCGTAGAGAAACTTTTTAAATGACTCGAGGGCCCACACGATAGCGAGCATTTCTCGTTCATTGGTTTCGTAATGTTCCTCATTTTTCTTTAATGTTCTTGAATTGAATGCCAGTGGTTTACCATCTTGTTCTAGCACTGCACCAAGTGCATAATTCGACGCGTCGGTAGTCAGATGGAACTCTGCTAAAATGTGGATATCTAAATCTTCGGATACTACCTATAATGAATTAATTATCCTACGAAATCCTTTAATAGCTTCTTCGTCTAACGTTATCTCTTTTCTTGCAGATAAGTGTTTGGGCAACAGCCCATTCTCCCCTCTTAAAAGTTTTGTCAGAGGTCCTTGATAAAACGGCGATAGTATCCGGACATCCCCGGAAACGATCGTAGGTCTCTCAGAGTCCTAGGTATTGGAAATTGTGCAATTGCATCTACTTTCTTTGGGTTGTATTTTATTCCCTCTGTTGGCACTGTGAATCCCAAAAACTCTACTTCGTCTTTAAAAAATTCACATTTGTCTAGTTGTATCTTTATATTTGCGTTATTAAGTGTTTCGAAGATAATCTCCAAATTGTTAGCATGGGATATTTCGTCTTTTCCAAAAATTATGATGTCGTCTATGTAGACGAAACAATTTTTTCCCACGTATTCTCTAAGTATATCGTCTAGAGCCCTTTGAAAAATGGCTGGGGCGTTTTTCAGCCCAAACGGTAATCTCACAAATTCATATTTGCCATTGTTTATGACAAATGCGGTTTTCTTAATATCGGATTCCTTTAATGGAATTTCATGGAATCCGCTTTTCAAGTCTAAGACTGAGAAAAATTTGTTATCCTTGAGCTGTATAAAAACATAGTTTATATCTGGTAGTGGATGTGGATCTGGAATTGTCATCTTATTCATTTTCCAACAACCTACTACCATTCTGAATTTTTTTTCTCCCGGTGCGTCAGTTTTTTTTGTAACTACCCATACAGGTGAGCAGTAGACCGGGTCGGCCTCCATATATAAAAAAAAAATTCCCAAAGTCGGCACGAAATATTAAAAATAATCTCGAGACAATTTAAAAAAAAATTTTTCCCCCCTTCCGAACCCTTGAAAAACAGCCAAAATCGTTCTTTTTATCGTAGTTTCTTTGTTTGTGGCTCGATCATACTATATGTGACATCTTTGTGTAGGTATTGACGAATGCTATATTTGTCCCATAGATGTCGCTGACGTACAACATCATTTTGTAATGAAGGTTTCATTAACGCAGTTCTACCACTAAAATTTAAAAATATTTTATTTTTGAATTAAAGCCCTTTCAAAACCAAGAATATTTTGTTTTGGAAGTATATGGTTTTATTCAAAAATAAAAAAGTTACGTAGGAAAACATTTATTTACAGCATTAATATAAATATTTTTTCATTATTACCGCAAATTATTGCGTAAAAATTTACCGCTAGCGAAAAAATTTTTAATTACATATTATTACATACTTTTTAGCGC
Source organism: Philornis downsi (assembly GCA_019455685.1). Taxonomy (NCBI): domain Eukaryota; kingdom Metazoa; phylum Arthropoda; class Insecta; order Diptera; family Muscidae; genus Philornis; species Philornis downsi. The sequence goes on along the minus strand of JAHXMU010000194.1, from coordinate 4,709,939 downwards.
TATCGAAAAACATTTTAAATATTTTTCTGGGTTAATTCATTTGTTATCTAGTTACTATTGAAATCTTGTTTTGTTTTTTATCTATGACCTTAGTGGTATATGTTAGCTTTTCGTCGGGTGCTAGGAATAGATTTGTGTATTTTTTTGTTAGGAATTTTAAAATTTGTTTCTGTTTCTCCGTCATATGTCCGTTTCTGACGACTATGTTATGCACGTTATGGGCTTCGAATTGTTTTAATTTTACTCGGGTTTTATCGTTTAAAGTCATGACGTTATCTTTCGTGTTTATTATGGCTTCCAAATCCTTCGAGGTATCATTTCCAAGAATTGCATGAAACGATTTTAATGATGGGAGAATAAAAAATTTTATATGGGGGTTCTGGCATTCCAAAAAGAACTGCTTTAGCGTGGTGGGTAATTTTTACATCACCTGCAACTGAATTTGCGTAAAAAATGTGTTCATTTGGTAAAGGGTTTTGAGCTAAAGTTGGCCGAATATAATTTTTATTCGACCCTGTGTCTATTAATATTTTTATCACCTCTCCATTACTTATTCTGCACTCAATGTATGGTAGTGAAGAGTTTTTTAACCTAAAAAATTAATTTCCGATATGTCAACGCAGGTTCTCCATTTTCCAATGTAGTGAAAAATTCTTTCTGTTTATTCAACATTTCCAGGTAATCCTCAAATGGTCGTCGTCATCGGGATTTTCCTGTATATTGTCCACGTCTTGATGTTCTACTTCAGTTATTGGTTGCTGGGGCTCAGTGCCAATGTGGAAATTTCTCTGCAGTTTCTTTGGACCTGAGTATTGTGAAGGATCAGAGCTTTGTCCTCTGCCCAAATGTGGATTAAACTGTGGTTTATTCATGTAATTCACGGTCCTGCTTCTAATAGACTGATCGATGTCCATAGGTTCAGGCCTTAGTAAAGGCTTAGGACTCATGGGCCTGGGTGAAGGATGCTGCTGGTATTGTGGTTGTTGCGAATGTGCATGTTGTAATGGATAAAACTGCTGGGGATATTGATATTGTCGTAGAGTGTAAGGATATGGCGGTGCAGTATGCTTGTGGAAATTTAGATATGTTTGCCAATTGTGGATAAAATTGTCCTTGTTTTATAGCCGTATGTGGAGAATTAATTTTGTCATCAAATCGTCGTGGTGGTATTGTAGGTGAATTTTTCCGTTGTGCATAGTTAGCTCTGAAATTTTGATTCTGCCTCTTTAAACATAATTGTAGAGCTTCAGGTAGAGATTTTGGGACATGGACGACATTTGGTACTCTAAAGTACCCAAGTCTCTTTTATCGGCATAGTGCATTATGAGACATTTGGAGATGGCTTCTCAATTTAGGGGAGTATTATATGATTCAAGTGCCGAGCAGGCACTACCAATTATTTTATTCCTTACTACATTTAAAATAGCGAAGTATTTCGCGGTACCTTTTTGCGGCTCGTAGAGTTTTAAAATCCTCTCAACACTCTTCCTCCAAGAACTGTACTCGGAAGAATTACCCGAGAATTCTATTATACTCTTTACGATATCAGGTACTTTTTCCAGATCTGCTAGATTGCCCCTTTGTCGAAAATTTCTTGATCTGAACACATTGTTCTGATTACTATCCGTTGTGGACCTCATAAACCTGTCAAATTCCTGACTGCACACTTTTCTTATGAGTGCTGTAATCATTTCCTCTGTTTGAGGAGGGATTGGATTAAGATTAGGGATTGAATTAGGATTAGGGATAGGATTGGGAACAGCGTTTTGATTAATTATTTGGATTCGACATCTTTATATATTTTCATGCCAAATGTTTTTCGAATTACCAGTTAAATATAAGGAATTTTTAACTTAGATTAGAATTTCCATCCTTTGTCTCATTGTTGCGATTTTTTTAATTATTTTACTTTTAAATCTGTTGATTAATTATCAACATGTACTTTCCTTCAATTATTTAGTTTAAATTTTTATTTTTGATTTTTGTATTCTTTAGTTTTTTTTTTGTTAATATGCTTAAATTAATTTATATCTTATTTTATTTTTCAATAATTTTTTTAATGTTTCTTTCCATTTAGGATTTTACACTTAAATTTAGCTATTTTTTTTTTTTTGTTATTTTTCAACAATAATTATTTAATTATTCTTTCCACTTAGGATTTTTACACTTAAATTTAATTATATATTTTATTTTTCAGTAGTTCTTTAATTTTTCTTTCCACTTAGGATTTTTGCACTTAAGTTTATATTTTTTCTTATTTTTCAATATTCTTTAATTTTTTTCCACTTAGGATTTTTGCACTTATATTTTTTCTTATTTTTCAATATCTCTTTAATTTTTCTTTCCACTTAGGATTTTTACACTTAACTATTCTTAATCTAAATTCTTAGCTGCCGTCCGGTGATTGGGATTGTTCCTTTTTCCAACGAAGGTACTCCGGGTCCGCGTCACACTTTCCAACGGCTGGTGTCCTTCAATCGAATGGACACTGGTATTCTTTCCTGCTAGTACTACTTAAGAACATTCGCAAGGAAATTACCGCGTTGGGCGCCAGTTATTTCATTTAATTACTTTTACAGTAAAAAATATAACTTTGAGGTTTTCACACCTCTCTTTATTGAGTTGCTAATAAGAACTGTTTATTAACAAAGTTTGTTTTTACAAAGTAACTTATGCTATTCTCTTAAAATAACAACGCGAACAAGTTCTCTCGCGCAAAAGTAAACAAAGAAGTTAAAGAAGAAGGAGAACGTCAAATAACGTAAATAAAAATTGTTAATTTTTTTTTTTTTTGCAAACATCAGTGAATTTTGGTTTTGAGTGTTATTGGTATTACTGCCATTTGTATGGGTTTGTTTGGATATATGGATGTATGTTTGTATGGATTTGTTTGTTTTGGATTTGTTTGGATGATAATATAATTGCGAATAAGCCCAAAACAAAATGAATAAACATTTTATAAATAGCAATGCTGCCAAGTTAATTTTGCTAAGCGCCGATGCGATTTTTGGTATCCTATATAAGATTCCAATATCCTGTAGCGGTATCTTATAGGATACCAAAAAAATGCATCCTATGTTGGTTACTCGGTACAACAATACTCAGTACATGCAAGTAGGGGTTACATATCAGCAATGCTCGGGAAACTTTTGAGGAGAAATTTCGGACAAAAGACTAAAAATTCCCTGGAAAGCAGGATTGATATAAAATCCTCATTTTTCAAATGCTAATTTTATTTCTGGGGGATGCAAAAAGATTAAAATGTGAAAATATAATAATACCAATACAACATGTTGTTATTCGTTGCGTATTTTGCTGTGAGGTTTATTCAGATTAAAAAAATTTTTTGAAAATTTTGCAAAATAAATGTATATGAAATTATGAATTCCGCCTAAAACATTCGCCATACCTACATTAAATAGTATATCTAGAAACACATGGTTGCAAAAGCAAGAAATAATGTTGTTTAACTATATAATGGCAAGACTAAAAGAAATTGTGTATATTGTTAATTTCTTTAAGTTAAGAAGAAGAATAACAAAAAATTGTTTATGCACATGGTTATACAAAAGAGAATTGAATGTACGATTGCCTTTCCATTTGACTAGTTGGTCGTGTTCCTAATTAATTTTAGATCGCTCATGTTAATCATTCGAAATGCGTTGAACATTGCAGTTACCAACATGAAAGCAGCTGATTAGACTCACGTAAATAAGATTATACTGTAATAATTCAAACTGATTATCATAAATCGGACAGCTGAATTTGAGTGCTGTACAATATTTTAACTCATCTATCTTATTTTTTTTTTTTTTTTTGCAGTTTGGAGCTAGTAGTTTGAAAGTCAATTAAAACCGCAGGGCTTTGCTGGTTTAATAACAAATGTAATATGTATACTCCTAGCAACTTTTATGAACAAAGACATAAATCTCTAGCAAATGATTGTGCCATTAGAACTGATTATGTCACTAATGAAAAAATTTGCCAGCTCTTTTAATAGAGTGGAGTGTAGAAGCTCATAATAAGTTAAAAAATTTTCAGATTAAAAGTAAAAGTACGTTTAAAGCTATACTCGTATTTTATAGAGCAGACAAAAGCACAGAAAACTTCAATGCAGTTTATAATGGCTGTTTTTATTTGTCATTAAATAATATTGGCTTGCTGCAGGCCTTTCTATATAGTTATTCCAAAGAATAGTTAAGTTCTTTGTAAGTTAGTGTTTCCACCCGAGCTTTTCACTTTGTTTTCTTGGTGACGTATACTCACTTCGCATATTCATATGGGACGGTTAATGTTCTAATACTTGCCACCGTCATTAAATAAATAGTGTTATATATTTAGTGGCAGGTTTGCATTTAAGAATGTGTATCGTTTAACAACTGAAGAATGCGTAAAAATAATTAAAACTTGCTATAAAAGTGGTGATTCAAACGTGGGCCTTCAAGCGAACAAAATTTTCTTTAGCGATGAAGCTTATTTTTCACTGGTTGCGTTAACTAGCAAAATTGGAAGAGCCATTGCATCCGGAAAAAGTGACTGTTTACAGCCTGGAGGAGTCACTGGGATAAAAATTACCCCAAAAAATCTGCAAATCGCAAAATCTGCAAATTTGTATGTGAGTTACCAGAAAGCATGTGGCAATGCTATCTCCTCTTTTTCTGAAAATTTGAATTTGAAAAGTTTTGGTGCAACCGTGTAAGCGATACGAAATGAGCCATTTGTGTGAGAGGGACCAGAAAGAGCTGACTAGTCGACCCGTTTTTTCAAATAATAATAATAATAATAATCCAATCTACGAATGTGAATTTCCAGAAAGGAAGTGCCAGAAAGGGTTGGTCAATATAGCATATTTGCCATCCCAGGCAACAAACTCGCACAATATTTGTCTGTGCCAAGTTTCGACAAGTGTAGTAAAGATTTACGACCGCTATTTTGTACACCAGTCAGCCAGGCTCTCTAATTGTCCTCGCTCAATCGACTTAAAGTCATGAAACACATTTGGTAGTTTAAAAGCTTTCTTCTGGGTGTTACCTTTTCAATGTTCCTACCTATAATTTATAAATCACATTGTACAAGTGCGGGCCCAAAACTAGCCGACCTAACAAAGAAGACACAAAAAAGTTGGAACACTTTTTCTTTATTTTTCAACATAAACTTCTTCTGGCTTGATATATATTTTTTTCAGCGATATTCAATAGCTTCTATACCCTCTTTATAGTAAAAACTGTCAAGCTCCTTGAGATAGCCATCAACCGCAGACTCGACCTCTTCATTGTTGGCAAATCTTTTACCACCGAGCCATTTTTCAAGTTCAGAAATAGAAAATAATCCAAAGGAGCTAATTCTGCGAATAAGGTGCATGATGAAGCATTCAAACTTTAGTTTATTAACTATGGCCATCGCAATAGTGCATGTGTGAACTGCAGCATTGTCTTGATGCAACAGCAATTTATTTTTCGGCAAATGCGTCCATTCTTCCATAATTTCATAACCTAAACGCTGCAATAAATTAGCATAATATTTGCCGTTGATGGTTTTTCCTTTCTGAAGATATTAAAGAAAATAATAATCCTACTCGCATTCCAATAAATAGATGGGACGGTCTTCACTTTCTTCAGACAGTCCACTACTTTGACTGTTCCTTTATTTCAGGTGTGAAGTGGTGGACCCATTTCTTATCCATGGTTATAAATCAACGAAAAATTCGGCTTTATTGCGGTGAAACATCGCCAAACGCTCTACTAAAACATCTTCATGACGCTGCTTTCACTCTTTTTAAAGCAAGCACAGCACCCATCTTGCGCACAATATTTTCATCTTTAAATCTTCAACTAATACACGATGTATAGCACTTTTTGAAATGCCAATCATATCAGCTAGCTCAAGCATGGTCGACACAGCCGACAATCATCCAATACCATTTTGTGGATTATTAGGCCTTTGCTACCGAATATGTTACAGTCGTAAACGAAGGAGCAGACTCCCCGAAAGTAGAATATAGGTCGGCTTTAACATTGATTGGACTGAGACCTTTCAAATATAAATTTTGAATTACATAATGACGACCGATTTTTTCCATGTTTACAAATTCACTGAGATGGTTTACTTTTGATGGCTCAAATAAAAATGCTAAACAACTTGGTGTTTTGAAACTTAAAACATGTGTTATATAAGGTTGCCACTTTTCACCTTTCTTAATTCTTCTTTATCATACTTGCTTTGGGGGGTTTAAGTCATTATGTATTTGTACATGCTGATTTTTTATCTTCCAACAAAAGTAGCAAAAATACGTCTGTTATTTATTACTTTTTCTAATCTAACCAATTTCAGTTTGCCCGGAAAATGACAAATAACTGGAAAACGCAAACCCTACACATAATTTAACTTTTGGTGCACAAATCAATGCAATATTAATCGTAATAATGAAATACCGTGTACTAAAAGTCACCCCAATGCCAACATTGATTTGCACTATCGATACGATACTGTTGAATTATTTTGTTTGTTAAGATGACGCTTGAAATGTAAGCATGTAAATTGCTTAATTTGAACTTTTTGAGAATTGATGCTATAAACCTCAAAATATGCAAATGATATAAGTTTGTCACAATTCTTTACGGCGTAGATACTTCCGAGTAACTCACTCACAATGTTAACTCAAATTGAACACCACATTTAGAATATACCAGAGGTTTCAGCATCGGTTTTGCGACTTATTTCCAACGAATATATATACCTATATACGTGTATACATGTGTGTGTATGTATATGTATACATAAACAGTTTCCAGGGATGCCAAATGTAAAAAGCACTATTCGATGATACCGGGATTGAGTTACCTGATCTTGAAGCTTATTCCAAAAAAAGAAATTTTCGAAAATTCAATGAATTCAAGTTCAAAAGTTAAATCAATTAAATCAATTTCATCCGCGCATAACCACTCTTTTCATTAGCTTATGGGTGGAATCTTATTCGAAGATAAAGCATGAATAGAAATTACATGAATAACAATATATCAGTTTCATACGCATTAAATAGACTAAACGAAATTCCTTTACTTTAGCTTTGAAAATATTTAACTCTACATTTTATCTTTATTTGGGCGAAGATACGGAGAGTGCGCATAAAATGTGATGCTTTATGCTATTTACACTGTGCGTCGTCTGGAATTCAAACCGCAGTGATATTCTTCAGTGTTTCTGTAACTGTCAAATACGTTTTTAGCATAAAACAACCTTTTTTAGTTAATTTAAATGATTTTTTTTTTTATTTTTCTTTTAATGGGTTTTAAATGTGATTAAATTTAAGCCGCTTCCATACATCGGGAATTGCATCAATTATCGTGCATTTTCTTAAATCATTTAAATTTGTTGATTTTGTTTTGTGAATTTCCTACGGGCGAAAATACAGAGACCTTGTGCCAACGGAAAGTGAAGTTTCTTGAAACCAGTTTATTGGGCAATTTGCGCTGGAATACTGTCGTAAAGATTTAGTTAGCTAAGTGACGTGTTTCACTTTCGGCGTAGTTTTGCAGAGATATGTATATTCTTTCAACAGCCTAGCAACGACATTCATTAGGAACCCTATATTACGTTGGACCATCAACACAAAAGTTTTTCAAACATTTGAAACAAACAAACTGTCAGGCAAAAACTGTTTTCAATTGAACTGCAGATTTAATTTCCATCTAATTTTCTGTGGAATAATCAATTAATGATTTCATATAACTAAAAAAGCGCTGTGTTAAATTGGTTTGTTGCATAGCTAGGAAAAATTTACTTGAAATTACTTATTTGATATTTTACCTCTTGGAGGGAAAAAATTAATTTGGAAAGCGACGAATATTTTTAAACTTCTGCGTTCTCTATGTGGGAAATGTTAAACGTTTATATAAGACGGGTTGAAGGTTGGCTTTGGCAGGACAAAATATTTGCTTACCTCAAGCATATTGTCAAAATGACATACTTTAATCCTTTGTTCGATTGGTATGGCATTAACAGAAAGCTAACGTAATCTAATTTTATATACAGCTGAAAACTTTCCAAGATCTTTTGAACCAAGATATGTAATAATAAAAAGTAGTTTACATTTTATCCTTGGATATGTTGGAAAGACGGCCATTATCTGTTTACATTTCTTCAGTAAGCAGGAATTATTGTCCACGTCAACAAAAAAATATCAAAATGGGATAACAATCAAATTTGATAATACAGGGTGTTCGTCGGGATGAAATACCACTTTGTTTGTTTATAATTTTTGATTATCAATATAAGAGAGAATGAATCATATATTGATAAATGTTATATTTAACGTCGGCAATTATGTATGGGATGCAATATCAGATAAATGTCCGCCTCTGTTAGCCTCACAAATGCAAGCCCTTTTGAGCACATTTTTCATTACATTCTCACACATTTCACGAGGTATTTCATTCATTTCACCACGAATATTTTGTTTGAGTTGCTGAAGTTTCTGGTTTGTTTGCATAAATCTTGCTTTTCATATATTCCCACAAAAAGAAGTCCGGAGCAGTCAAATCAGGCGAATGAGGAGGCCAATCAACATTACCGTTTCTTGAAATAACTTGTCGTGGAAAGAGGTCTCGTAGTAATTCTATTGTAATCCTGGCTGTATGCGATGTGGCACCGTCTTGATGATACCACATGTTAATCAAGCACAAAGCATGTAATTGTGGCGTTAAAAAGTTTTCAATCATATCACGATATCGCTCCCCCATTGACAGTTACCGTTACGCCGTTTTCAGCTTCAAAGAAGTAAGGTCCAATAATTCCTCCCGACCAAATTGCACGCTAGATTGTCACTTTTAATTAATGCTAAGGCGACTGATGAATAATTTGAGGGTTTTCCATTGCCCAGAACCGACTATTCTGTTTATTCACATATCCATTCAAATGAAAATGTGACTCCTCACTCATTATGATTTTTTCATGAAAATCGGGGTTGTCATGGGCGAGCTGTAACATCCTATTAGCATATGTACGGCTGCTTAAATGGTCTTGTGGAAGAAGCTCTTGTATCGACTGAATCTTTAATGGAAACAAATACCAATCCTTGTGCAAAATTGTGGTCAAAGTTGTCTTTGAAAACCAAGCTCCTGAGCACGTCGACTTGAGGTTGATGGATTGTTTTGAACACTTTCTTGAGCAGCAGTAATATTTTCAGCCGATCTTACAGTACGTATAGTCCATGCTTGGCCCTATCAGCTACAGACCCTCTTTCTTCGAAACCATTCACTGCACGATTAAAGATGCGTCTTGTTGGCACGTTGTTTTTCCCAAAAATTTCACGTAACTTTCTCATCGTCATAGTAATCGATGATTGATTTTGATAAACTGTTTTAACGATTGGTTTATCGAATATTTTTCCGTAATAAATTTGCAACGTCTCTACTTAACGACTGCCAAATATGAACTGTCAAGACTAATGTTTACCAAAATGGTGGCAAAACATATTATTCATATTAGGTAAGAACAAAGATTTAAAACTTTCAACGACGAAAACGTTTTTTTGGAAACTTATGTGAAAACACGTAATTTTTGCATTATTATCCTGTTCTATTTTATTTTTAAACTCAAAGAAATAAACATTTCTCTCCGTAAAAGAAAAACAAAAAACGCACTTTTGTGGCTCAAAAGTCCCGAAACGGAGTTTTGAAGAAAGAAAATTTCTTTTGAACTGAACTTTAAAGGAGACGAAATTCTTGATGATATATAATCTTAATGCATGAGACGGTCAGGTAAATTAGCTTACCTGCGAGGTGTGTTAAAAAAATTATTTTCAAATTTCGTGGGCTACGTACATTCAACTCTCGATTATTATTTTTTTTTTATGTTGGTACACTCGTCTCGAAGATATGTTGACGGTTTTAAATATCTCCTCAATCGTCTCAAAACGCCGTTTCATGAGTCTCTTCAATGTTGGGAACAGGAAAAATTCGAAGAGGGCCCAATCTGGTGAATACGGTGGCTGAGGCATGATAGCGGTGTTGTTTTTGGCCAAATAATTTCTCACAAGCTAGGATGAGTGAGCAGGTGCATTATCATGATGCAAAAGCCATGCATTTTTTCCCACAATTGCGGGCGTCTTTTACGTATTGCAAACGGCGCATACCTTCAAAGCAACACACCTTATTTACCGTATGACCTTGTGGTAAGAACTCCTGATGCACTACGCCATGGTAATCGAAGAAAACAGTGAGCCACATCTTGAAATTTGATCGAACTTGGCGTGCTTTTTTGGTCTTGGCTCTCCTGGACTCTTCCATTGGGATGGTTGGGCTTTGGTTTCGATGTCATAACCATATACCCATGATTCGTCACCAGTTATGCCCCTTTTAAGCAAATCTGGATCATCGTTGATCATCCTGAGCGATCAGAAATTCAGCAATTTTTGGAACGAACTTCGTTGCCACACGTTTCATGCCCAAAATTGCCGAAAATATTGCGTGGATTGATGCCAACCTATATGCCGACATCCTCAGCAACTTCTCTAATTGTGATTCGACAATTCTCCATAAAAATGTTCTTCACTTTCGCATAATTTTTTGAACACACCTCGTACGTAGCCCGCGAAATTTCAAAATTCGCCTTTTTTTAACACATCTCATATGCCTTCACTCAATGTTCTTCTGCATTAGTTCAACATTGTGTGGAGTACCGCAAGACGCGTGGTAAATCGGTAGCTTTCTATCAACATACACTCTGAACTAATGCGCACAACTGCATTTAGAACGATCGAATAAAAGATATCAATTCAGAAGTAAAAGAGTTTAATAACATAATCTAATGGCAGTTGCCAGCAACATTTTACCAAGCATTACATTAAATGCTATTGAGAAAAATCTAAAAATTTAGAGTTTTCATGTTCGCTACATATCACGAGAACAGAAAATATTACTTTCGATATTACTTTTCCGTTTCATTTTTTTTTTTTTTTTTTTTCGTTTGTTACATCAATGAGCATTTCTGCAACTTAAGAAAGAAAAGTAAAAACAAAGAGCAAAGAAAAAGGAAAATCAAAGAGAAATATCTAGTATTACTTACTCAACATGAGTATGTTGAAAGGAATTTCAATAAAGATTGTTAATATCACTGTTGAATATCATTGTGAGAAGTAAAAAAATCCTTCTAAAGTGGGCTGCTCCACGCCAAAGACACCTCGGAAATATGAAAATTTTAAAACGATATAATTTCTTAAATTTTTATCCGATTTAAAAAATTTTACCCTATGTAGAAAATATAAGGTAAACATATTGTATACAAGTGTGTTGGAAATTGTGCCTGCTTTTCACAAATGTATAACGTTTTTAAGAATTATAAAATTCGTTGGACACTTTTTGAAAAAAAGTGGAAGACATGGACATGGTTTCAACTGTGTTTTCGTAACAATGTAATGATGAAAAAAATTCTATAAATTTTTTGATATAAACATTTTTTATTGAAATTCTGCCTTTATAGAGAAATGTAGGTATTGAGCAATAATAACCTGAATGAAAAAGTACAGACAGTACAGACCCATAAGTCCCAACAAACTTTCAAAAATTTCCAAAAATTTAATTTATTAGTGTTTTTTTTTTTTTTTAGATATTTTTGCTTTAATAAAAAGTGCAAAACAAAAAATTCTCTTTGCAGAATTATTCACAATATATCAGGCCATAAAAATCAAGTTTTTCTTTTTGGTACCAGCAGTGCGTTTCGGAAATGTATGGCTGGAAGTTGATATTTCTATTAAAAATAAGTCATATTTGGTAGGTTCTGGTTCCCGAAAAAAAAATTCTTCAAATTTTGACGAATTTGTTGATTTATCTGCTATGAAGTTATCTTTAAGGAAAATAGATTTTTATGATTATAAAAGAATGCAATGATTTTTAAAGTTCTCAACAAAATAAATACACATACGAGTACGGTAAAATTCTTTTGATCGGATAAAAATTCAAGAAGTTGTATCGTTTTATCGTCTTGAGGCGAAGCCCTCTTCAGAAGTATAAGATCTAAATTAAACTCAAATCATCAAAATCGGACCACCTGTTTAGATACTGCAGATTTATTTCTATTTTTTTTTCAAAGCATTCCACTGTATGCCTTGGTTGGTAAGGTTTTGTTCGATTAGAAATTAGTGATGGGAATGATGAAAACCAATGTTGCTTCCCAAGAGTTTACTGTCTGGAAATACACTATTTTATTTTTAGGTCATATTGAAGAGTAAGAAATATCCAAAAGCTGTTGTATTTTTCGGAATCTTCTTGAGTTCTTGAATTGAATAATTTTCATTACTTTCTTTTTTTCTTTAATATGAAATATTACAGAAGGCAGATTTATAATCGTCGTAATGGTACCTGTACCAATCCGTTTTTCTTAGATCTTCTTCAAAATTTCTCTTAGTACCAATATCTGGTTTGTTGTGAATTTTCCAAGTCGCAAGCTGCATCAATAGTTTTTATCTGGTCAGATAGTCTTTCACATATCATAGTCGACGAATCTTACAAACACTACGACCGCCTTTTTTGAACACCGGACATAGTAAACATAAATTCAAATCCTTCAGCCAAGTAGTGTTTGGAAGCTTATGCTAATACTCTGCCTTTTGGACATTACCACCCACAGCTTTGTTTGCTTTTAAGCCAATATGTTACTTCTCTGACTGCATTTTGGTTCGGTGGTGGTCAATCATTAGTTATAAAAAAATAAAAAATATGCTGTAACTACTTTGTTTAACATACTATCTACGTTAATTTGATTTATAATCAAACTAAGCATGAAATTTTTTCCCATGTTATTTGTTTTTTGGAAAATGTTTTTATAAATAATAATCTTATATATATAAAAAAAAGTGATGTTCGTTACTGATCTTATAACTCGAGAAAGAATTGACCGATTTCGATGATTAGCACCAATTTGGAAAGGTCTTCACCCAAATAAGGAGAATATCAAAGAAAATTCTAAAAAATTTCTCGG
>JAHXMU010000194.1:4674527-4691964 GCA_019455685.1 Philornis downsi | reverse complement strand
ATTATTACTGATCATGTGAACAATATTTGGTATGTCAATTCAATGCACCTATAATGTTTCGTTGAGATATCAATCCACAACGACTTTGCAACGGGAACCATACTTTCCGTGAAAATAAAATTGGATAGCAAAACAGCGTTTGCCGGGTCAGCTAGTCTGTAATACAAATATTGTAATATCCTAACTAATTTCAATATAATTAGAATAAAATGTAGCTGGTGTTGTAAATGATTGCTGGTGTTTTATTCAATAACATTATGCAGACGTCAATAACAAATTTTCATTAGAATAATTTTGAGAGCTGTAGCATCCCCAGAGTTTTTGAAGGTGCTGCTCGAAGGTTGGGCAGCAGCTGTATTCGTCTATCGTTTGGAACAGTCATGCCGACCCATCGAACACTAAAGAAAGGAAAGGGAGCTTCGCCCGTTTGACGAGGTGGGAGGAAGTGTTCAGTTCTCATTGAGTACGAGATCTGTTGAATAGGTTAAGCAGATATTGTCTGAATCGGCAAGTATCACTATTTCTTTAAATAATTTGCCACAGAAAATTGAAGAAGACTTAATGTCGTGCGAATGAACTTGCAGCAAAAGATGGTGGAAATGAAACGGCTTATACTGAGGCAATTATACGAAATTATCCGCGATGCGGAGCAACAAGATAATACAGATTGCTAAAGACCCTAAGTATGAATAATGTTCTAGACGCTGAATCCAGTTCGTCCGTCGCACTGTTGGTGGGTTAGCCACAGCACTTCAAATACAGTTGACGGAAAAACGAGTACGTGCACGACTACAATTTTATATTTTAGCCTGTGGCTTAACAAGGCTACCATCCCAATTTCTTACGACGGCAAGATTTTGAACTTAGATTGAACAGAGTACTTGAATGTAATAAAGTCTTCAAATTTTGCTCCTGTCGGCCACCGAGTGGTGAAGTATTTTTCGTTATAGCTTGGAAAGCACAGAAGCTTCGGCTTACTGTTCCTCAGCACAGAAGCTTCGGCTTACTGTTCCTCAGCACAGGAGCTTCGGCTTACTGTTGGAAAGCGAAACTGTTATGTGAATACTTACGAAAATGACATTTTATTCCAAGTCATTCCATTAAATCTGCATTCAAACAACACACAAATTAAAACATACGCACTCGGAGAAAACGCTTATTTCGCTCATATTTCGATTGTTACCTATGGTACCGTAACACCTTGTCTCATTATTGAACTCAGCTATTCTTACTTGAGAACTCCTTTAGCCAAGCCTGTTACATTAAGCAAGTCCGCTTTAGTCGCAATTAGAACAAGGTTAGGAGGGATCATTCGTGGGCCCAGAAGTAGGAATGTTGGCGAAATGAGAAAACATTAGACTATGATGAACAAAACACAAATATAGAACACCGATTATGGAATCTTGCGCATTGTCTGTTGTGTGAGCGGAACCATGCCCTATTGCTTTTTTATTATGGCGTATTTCTTTCTATTCGATCAGCGTATGTAAAATTCTCATCTTCATGCCTTTCACATTCCATCATATACGGCCGTTACACTTTTTTTTAAAGGGGTGACAACATTTATTACTTCTTATGGCGTATTGTGAGAAGTATTAAATATTTATACTTCTAATAGAGTTGTTCCTTAAAAATCATGAGTTTGTGAGCGGTGTGAAGAACCTGTCATACCTGCGAAATACCACTTATTGTATAGAATACATGAATCTTAATATTAAAATATTGTTAAATAAATAATACATACTACAAATAAACCAAAGCCAAGCATTTTATTTATCATGAAAGTAACAACAAATAAGGGTGTTGAATAAAAGAAAATAAGTTAGATTTATACATCAGACTGTAGTATAATTTTAAAGTGAAATTGTTGAAAACTTGTTGATAGTTTTGATTAAAAGAACGAAAACCCACAGAAAACATCAAGCAACATGTTTGTTAATACTAAAAAAGTGAAACTGACATATCTTTTTCAAAAATACAGGACTCGGACCTACCACCGCATCAAAGTACTGCGTAAGCACAAAAAATCGTGAGATTCTTCGAATAAGTTTGTTAATTAAGGAGACAAAACTTCCGGGGAAAGTGCACTTTACGGATAATAACAAGAAATGTACGAAACTATGAAACGCATATTCAGAATAACGAGGCAACCTTAATGAAGAAATCGCTGAGAGATAGTTTACCCGCTGTGGAGCAAATTAAAATGTTCGTCGCATACGAGATGGAGATCAAAGTTGTAAAAATGTCGCATACGTGTGTTTCGAGAATGCAGATTCAGTGGATTTACCTCCAGAACCAAATCAACATACAAGCTACAAGCATCCAAAAAAAGATTAAAAATTGAGCATTAAAAATAAGTTTGACATCGTGCCAAGCGCCAAAACAAGTAAGAGAAATATTAATTTAGTGGTGTCAAAGATGAAGTACAAAAATATAAGAAATTCAAAGCGTTGGGGGTCGATCGAAAATAATTCATCGTTGGGGTCGTTGAAGAGGCATTGTCAAACTGCGAATCTGTAGTGGTAAATCATTCAGAGATCGTTTCAGGGGCATAGGATGTCGCTAGTTCAAAATATGAAATATTCTGCTACATTTATATGGTTTATAATCAAACTATCCATAAAATCTGCCTTATATGTCATTTAAGAAAACGTTTAGTTTGATTTTGTTATTCTGTTTGTTGGTAATTTGTAAATGAAATATACTTTTGTCTAACTGATTTTAATACAGTTAGAATAAAACGTATCGTATTAGTAATAGTGTTTTATTAGACGAGATTCCGCAGACGTCAGTAACATATGCTATTTTGTATACAAGTTGTTTGAAGACTGCCTTGCAGTGTGAATTGTTGCTATAAAGCAACGGTGGTGAGTTAAGTGAGTTGAGGTACTTTGTTTACAAGATTTTCAATTTTGTAAACAAGTTCCTTATAAATTCACTTATAGTGTGCATTGTTGCTATAAAGCAACCGTAAATACTGGTGAGTATAGTG
This sequence comes from Philornis downsi, assembly GCA_019455685.1. Lineage (NCBI taxonomy): Eukaryota > Metazoa > Arthropoda > Insecta > Diptera > Muscidae > Philornis > Philornis downsi. Next base: position 4,688,972 of record JAHXMU010000194.1, on the reverse strand, counting down.
TGATTTATTTGTATCAGTGTTATAGTGAGGAGTGAATACTTCTGTTGGCCTTATGGTCGGCCGGAGGAAGAGAGCGATGCCGGCGGCAGGGGGGGGAGGCCCTGCGCAGCATACTGCGTCAGAGGCTGAAATGTCGTCTGCTACTGGAATATCCAGCAAGCGGCGACACAAGGGGAAGGTTAGTAATGAGGAGGCAGGAGCAAGAGGAGAGAGGTCTGCTAAGGTGGCATAACCGAAGGTGAGATCACCCTTAGTGAAGAGCGCAGCGGCAGAGAAGTCGACTACGATTCCTATATCTTCCTCCTTGGAAGATTTGGCGAATCTACAGGGATTGACAGCAGGGAAGAAGCCCCACGGGGCTGATTCAGTAGGTGCTATGACGGCCATTGGGAGAGCCCGCAGGATCACCGGACGGAAGTTTTTAACACTGACCGGGCGTGAGGACGTAGACTTGGCACTGCTGAAGCAGATACTGGATTACTCTGCGGAGTACCAGGATCTGGATTAGGGGATCATTGTGGAGAACGAGCGTCTTAAGGGCCGCATCGATGTGCTGCGGATGGGCGCAGCGGCGAGCAGCAGTGAAAACAGCATGTGACCTGTAGTTTCTGCTCAGATGGCGCCTCCGGTGTCGGCTGCTTCCGCAGCGAAGGCACCGGCTGAGCGACCATCAATCACTGCACCATCTGCCAAGCCCTGGTCCTTGGTGGTTCGTGGTCGTGAGGGAAGACCGCCAAGGAAGTGGTGAGCAGGTTCGTGAGCGAGGTCGCACCCACGTTAAAAGAGCGGGTGCACGAAATCGACGCGATCCGTGGTGGTGGGGTCATTTTACGGCCCCCAACTAAGGCGGAATGCGCGAAAAGCGCCGAGAACGAGTAGTTCGGTGAGGCGGGTTTGACGGTCTCGGTACCTGAGACATTGTGACCGAGTGTTATTGTCCAGGGGGTGGACTCGAGGATTATTTCTGACATGTGCATGGGTGATCTCTTCGAGAAAAACTTCAAGGACAAGATGACACCTGAGGCCTTTAAGTCTGGTGTCCGTCTCGGCGGGGCAGTGAATGTCATCCTGGAGGACCAGGCTTCGGCCATGGAGTATCTGCTGACGGCACAACGCTGCTACATTGGCTGGTACTCTTTTCGCGTACGTGCAATGGATTTGGTGCCAAGCTCTTTCAAGTTCCTGTTGTTTAACAACTTCAGGAAGAGTGCCGTGCAAAGGAAGATGTCTACTTTCGCTGTGGCCATTAGCGACATATGAGCGGGGACTGCTTTAGCTCAGTCTCGTGCCGTAACTGCGTTCTTTGGGGGGAGCCCTCGGATCACCGTATGAGGTCTGACGACTGTCCGCTGTATTGCGCCTTAGTAGCCAGGGCGAAATCAGGACACTAGGATGGGTACTCGCCTTCTGCAATTAAATTGTAGTAGACGCGTCGCTGCAATAGCGGAACTGGGGAAGGCCATTTGTGGCAGTGGCTGCAATATTGCTCTTATACAGGAGCCCCATGTAGCCCATAATGGGGTACGTGGGTTAGCAGCTTTTATGCGGGTATTTCCTGATAAAAGACATAATACTGCAGTCATTGTCAATGACATAAATTTGGATTGTATGGGAATTTGTTGCTCGGAATGGAGGGTTTGTGTTTCTGTTGAAGGCGATTTCATCATCTTCCCCGATGTGGTTCAGCAAGGTAACTGCCGCTACGTCCGGCTATCACAATCAATCTCGGGGTGAGATGCTAAGTGAGTGGATGTTCTCTAGGGGACTTCACTTAGTAAACGAACCGAGTGAACTGTGAACTTTTGATAGTGGGCAAGGTGTTAGTGACATAAATGTGACGATTGTGACACAGGACACAGGAGTTAAGTCAGAAGAGGAGAGTAGTTCGACGCCTCAGGAAAAGTTTCCAGAGCGGTATATGGACAGAGCCCGCCGACTTGGATCACCTCAAGTCATCGTATAGAGCTGGACTTAAGGAATGTAAGCAAATGCTAATAGAAGTTAACATAGTCCCAACCATTCAATAAATTTAAAAAAGAAAATCGCACACCACCCTAACAACTCGATCAACTACAGTGATTATTGCTAAACAGAAATGTCAACAAACAGTACGTTGTAGCAGTAGACTTAAGTTTGGTGAATGTTTTAGTTTGATAAGAGAACTCAAAATAAATGATAGACTGATAAACAGCTAACTTAATTTAGACGTTAAGGAGACAGAGTGGCGCGACTTCGCTACTCGGCATAGAGATGATCCCGGTGGTCATCTCTACCACATCTGTAGGGGAAAGGGAAAGAAAGTCTCTGGAATAAAGTATGGCGATACCATCTTGGCTTCCTGGGCGGACTGCGTTAAGGCTTTGTTACTGAAGTTTTTTCCAAAGTCTGATGCTCTGGTCCCCCTCCTTTGGAGGAGGTACATGGTGAGCCGCAATTGGAAGGAGCAGAGATCGTTTAAAGTATTGTAACAAGACATAAAACTCCAGCAACAACCACACAATATGCCCTAAATAAAAATGCATTCAAACCAACAGCAGCAACCACACAACATACCCTAGCACTGAACCTCGTTCAGAACAACAACACCACAATAAACGTTACTTCATCGTCACAACTGGGTATAAATAGAGGGAACAAAGTATAAGTGAAGAATAATAATCATCACCGAAGTCAGTCGCTAGAAGGCGATCAACCAAGAAAGTCGATCGCTAATCACCGGACAACTCGGGACTCACCAGAAGAAGACTACCGCCTAGAAGGAAGTGTAAGCAGAGAAGTTTCACTATCACCGAAGTCAGTCGCTAGCAGGCGATCAACCAAGAAGGTCGATCACTCATCACCGGACAACTCGGGGCTCACCAGAAGAAAACAACCGCCACTAGAAGGAAGTATAAGTGAAGAGTAATAATCATTACCGAAGTCAGTCGCTAGCAGGTGATCAACCAAGAAGATCGATCGCTCATCACCGGACAACTCGAGACTAGAAGGAAGTACCTAGCAACGAAGCATCGCTATCACCAGAGGCAGTCGGGATCAAGCAGTTGAAGGAGAAGGTTGTATAAGCACAGAAGCTTCGGCTTACTGTTCCTCAGCACAGAAGCTTCGGCTTACTGTTCCTCAGCACAGAAGCTTCGGCTTACTGTTCCTCAGCACAGAAGCTTCGGCTTACTGTTCCTCAGCACAAAGCTCTGGCTTACTGTTCCTCAGCACAGAAGCTTCGGCTTACAGTTCCTCAGCACAGAAGCTTCGGCTTAATGTTCTTTAGCACAGAAGCTTCGGCTTACTGTTCCTCAGCACAGAAGCCTTGGCTTACTGTTCCTCAGCACAGAAGCTTTGGCTTACTGTTCCTCAGCACAGAAGCTTCGGCTTATTGTTCCTCAGCACAGAAGTTTCGGCTTATTGTCCCTCAGCACAGAAGCTTCGGCTTACTGTTCCTCAGCACAGAAGCTTCAGCTTACTGTACCTCAGCACAGAAGCTTCGGCTTACTGCTTCTCAGCACAGAAGCCTCGGCTTACTGTTCCTCAGCACAGAAGCTTCGGCTTACTGTTCCTCAGTACAGAAGCTTCAGCTTACTGTTCCTCAGCACAGAAGCTTCGGCTTACTTTACTTTATTTCTGAAAGGTTTATGGTCCTTCAGCTTAACACAGGACACGACGATGCTACTTCAGCCTGCGAATAAAACCATGTTACAGTATGATGCTTTTCAGGTCACGCAAGTCACCTTGTATGGACGGAATAACCGGATAGATGTGCAACAGCATCTGGAAGGCTATTCCGGACTAATTGGGGGCTTTGTACATACATTGTGTACATGTGGGCTATTTTCCGCGTCGGTGGGAAACAGGCAGAGTCATTGTTCTCCTAAAATCTCACGACAAGATCAGGAACAATCCTCGATCTCACTGAGGTTTTAGCCCGCTTTCAGTGCTTGGAAAAGTACTGGAAAGAATAATGGTGCAGAGACTTAGTGAGAGAGTCATTGACGGCATGTGCCCTTTTTAATACGGCTTCACAAGGAGACGTAGTGTTGAGGATGCCTGGATCCACGTTCAGAGATGCGTGAGCGAATCCACTGAGAACTATGTCCTTGGTGTATTCGTAGACTTTGAGGGCGCTTTCGATTACCTATTATAGTGAGGGTGTTGGAAAAGCTTCGGGAGGTAGGGTGCCAAAAGTTGCGCCTTTAGTCTAGTTATCTCAGCAGAAGAACAGCTGGAGTAGTTGGGACAAATAGTGCTGCGGAGCTTGAAGTTTTTCGTGACTGTCTGCAGGGTTTCATCTGCGCTCCATTTATATGGAAGCTCATGATGGGCCCGTTATTGCGGCAGATAAGAAACTAGTGCAAAATTTGTGCATATCCTGATGACCTACTCATCATGGTTGAGAGTCGCTCTCGTTCTCAGTTAAAACAGAGGGTCCTGGCCGTGATGACGACATGACATGGGCATGGGTCACTCTGTGCCTTCCTGCATAAGAGGACACTGTCCTATCGCGAGTCGTGCAATTGTGGCATACCAGTCGGAGAATGGTGGCACGTTTTGTTCGAATGTCACTTATATGCAGATATAGGGATCTTCAGGAATTAGCGAGTACTTGGTCAGGGGTTGACTGGATAGTCAGTCAATATGCTCTTTACCCAGTGCGTTTTGGCTAAAGCAACGGTGTTTGCTTCGAGAGCATTTGCTCGGCGGACGGCTACTATGACGCAGTTGTGGGACCTTTTCAAGGCAGTCTGACCTGTGGGTTGAGCTGCTGCGGGACTGTTCGGATTATGCTGATCCCACTATCCCCTTGAGCTTGATTGTTGGCAGCTGTGTGCTCCTGTGCAAGGGCACCCATCGCTGGATCGCAAGGGATTGAAAATGGGAATAAATTAGTTACAGAGTTTGACCAGAGGCTTTGTCTGGTACCGAGGGTGATAAGAATTCACATGGGCAGGTCTCGGGTTCATGCCCTGTCATCTGTATCTCTCTTATCTCCCGGGAGGTACGGATAGGCATGGGATTTTCTCTATGTAAATATGTCATAGTTGTCGTTTACCGCCACCGAACGGAAGGGGTTTGGAGTTTTCCGCATCTCCCACCGGTGAGGGTACTGCATCCTTGCAATGTAGTATCGACCGCTCTATCTGCCTGGGATCTTCGTGCCTGCAGGTATGTTATAATGTTCAGTCAGTACTCTTTTGCCACAGGGCGACCAATCCCATGAAGTATGGTGTATGAACCACAATTTGGTAGTAGCTTTGCTTTTTTCTTTGCTACGCAGCTCTAACGAGTGAGTTTTTCCGATAGCGTGGGAATCAGGGGCCCCGGGACTGAGTTCTCACCTGATCATCGGATGTAGGCCCCCTACTGGGAGCATCACGCGTCTTGTTTTTGATACCAAATTCGCTGGTAGAGACTTTGTCTTCGAATGTGGAGTTGCAATGCAATCGGGTGCTACAGAGCCATAGAGTAGCAGTTATGTTCCATACTAGCATAATCAATTTTTTTTTTAATTCTGGATTTATTAAAATCTGTCCTTGGACATTCATTAATATTCACATTGGCCTACATACTATTTATATACTAAAATTTTATTTATTATTCGGGAACACTTCCTTGAGTGTCCCTACTGCTTTATTCGTCCTGAGTAGCCAGGTCCTGTGTGGTTCTCCTCCTTAGTCTGGTAAATAATGGTGTTTCGTTCATCAGATTGGACGCCAGCTGATTCGGATGTTGTTGAATACGATTCATGTATCTAGCGGAGTATTTTTGGACTTCTTCCTTAATGAAGGGTGTTTTCAATTCCCTATGCAACTGTTTGTTTGAGAAGTATCTGGGTGCACCAGTAATGGTTCGCAGTACTTTGGATTGAAAGCGTTGTAATATTTCAAGGTTGGAGTTTGCTGCAGTCCCCCATAGCTGGATTCCATATGTCCATACGGGCTTTAAGACGCATTTATAGATTTTTAATTTGTTGTCTAGGGATAATTTGGATTTGCCATTCAAAAGCCAATTTAAGGATCTTAGTTTGAGCCCCAAGGCCAGTCTTTTTGTAAATATATGCTTTCTCCAAGTTAGTGTTCTGTCCAAATAAATGCCTAGATACTTTGCATCATTTGCTTGAGGTATTTCAACATTATTAATAGACACGGGAGGGCAACATCCTCTCCGAAGTGTAAACGTTACCTGAACCGATTTCGTTTCGTTTGCCTTTATTCTCCATTTCTGCAGCCATTTTGTTATGGTATCGAGATGATTTTGCAATTTTCTAGATGCTTGATCCGGGTTGATATCAGTGGCAAGAACAGCTGTATCGTCTGCAAACGTTCCGATAAGAGTCCCTTCTTCTGTGGGTAGGTCCGAAGTGAAAATCAAATATAAGGTAGGACCAATAATGCTGCCCTGAGGTACTCCCGCATGCGATTTAAGCATGTCCGACATGTCTTCGCCGTGTTTAACAAAAAAAGTTCGTTCAGATAGATAAGATTTCAGAAAAATGAAGAAATTCGTGGGTAACATTTTCTTCAATTTGAATAATAAACCTTCGTGCCATACCCTATCAAAGGCTTGTGAAATGTCCAGAAATGCCGCATTGCAATACTTTTTCGTGTCGAAAGATTTATTTATCAGTTCAACTAATCTATGAACCTGTTCAATCGTCCCATGTCCCTGTCTAAAACCAAATTGGTAATCAGGTATTAGTTTTTTTGACTCTATTATGGGGTTTAATCTTCGGAGAAATAAAATTTCGAGGACTTTTGATGGTATAGGTAGGAGACTTATGGGCTTGGAAGAAGAGGTTTCTTCAGGTGGTTTTCCAGGTTTTCGTACCATTTTCACCTGAGATATTTTCCATTGTGGCGGAATGTACAACTTTAAAATGATTGCATTGTATATTCTTGTTAGAAGCTGTAAGCCTTCCTGAGGCAATTCTTTTAAGACTTTAGCAGAGATCAAGTCGTATCCCGGAGCTTTTCGGTCTTTTAAATCAGCAAATATATTTTTAACTTCGCAGGTGGTAATTTGTGTAATAGGCAAGTCCATCTGGTAATCTTCATTTAGAAAGTTGTGCAGCTCATTTAAAAAAAGTGTCATTACCATGTTGTTCATTAGGTACGAACACTTTCTCCAGATGTTTTGCGAAAGTTTCAGCTTTTTCAGAATCACTTTTAGCCCATGTATTCTGTATGGTTCGAATAGGGGGATCGTGTTTTATGGACTTGTTCGTACGCTTTATTACTTTATATAGAGAGTAGTCGGTAGCTGCAGTTGCATCTAAATTTTCCAGATCTCTATCAGTTTTTCTACTATCCTCTACACTTAAGATCTCTTTGAGTTCTTTTGTTAACTTATTTAGAACCGCTTTATCGGGCGGATATCTAGTTCTCTGCCACTTTTTTCTTGCCTTTCTCTTTTCAGCCACTTTTTCTCTTATACTCAATGGAACTTTGTTCCGTTCGGGTATATTTTTTTCATTCAAAGGGGTAGAATTCCAAGCTGCTTGTTGGATAATATTATTAAACTGCTCAACTCCATTTATTATATCGTTATCTGAGTTTAAAGCAATATGTATATTTACATTAGCTTTTACCAAATGTCGAAAGAGATTCCAGTCAGTTCGTTTATTATGGAGTACACAACTTCTTGATGCAGGCAAAATTTTTCTGCCCAAAGTTACCTTTACTGGGGTGTGGTCAGATCACAAGTCATAAATGGATTCACATTGCACTGTCTCTTTCTTAATACCTCTTGTCACACAAAAATCTAGTAAATCGGGGATCTTGCTGCAGTCTGTTGGCCAATAAGTCGGTTGTGCACTTGATACCATGTATAGGTTCATTGATTCAGCTGCATATTAAAGTTGTCGACCTTTTGTTGTTGTTAGCCTAGAGCCCCAGATGGTGTTTTTGGCATTGTAGTCGCCACCTGCGACAAAGGTATTACCAAGTGTTTTGAAGAACTCCTTGTACATTTTACAACTTATTTTGTGTTTGGGGGGACTATATATTGCGGAGATACTTATTGGGCCGGACCAATCTTCAACCACTATTGTTGTGGCTTGTATTTCTGCCCTTGCATATAATCAATTTGGTATCTCTACTTTACAATTGGCTGTAGCGTTATTATGTCATATACAGCGTCCTTTCTTCAAGCACAATACAACATTCTTCGTCATATCAGGGCTATGCTCAGACATATGTTTTCAGTTGTCATCGAGTGCGCAATATGTTGCATGTGTGTATTGAAACATCAAGACATAAGATAAGTTATTTCTATGCTTTTGGACAAGGAACATCTTCCCATTTTTGATATAAAAGTCTTCCACAATAATTTTAATATAGTGTCCAATGTAGTGGTCGTATGCTACTTCTAGACACTTTCAAAACGTATCTTTAATGTCCTCGTCTTTGTCTTCCATCGGTTCATGTGTGTATAATGGAAGTAAATGGAAATATAGTTTTTTTGAATGCAAATCTATCGGGGCATAGTAAAAGTGTCAAAGAGTTTAAGCTATACGTCTGAGAGGAAATTGCACAGTGGATTGTCAAAATTTGCAAAGCCGACCATTGAAATTTTGGAAAGATTTTTACACCTATTTATTCTGCAGCAGAATGCCTACAAAAACGACAGTACATTTTCGTCAACATTTTACACCAGTAAAATTAACAAAAATTTCTTTTTAGATTTGACATTTTTTCTAGAATTCTAGAATTTGGCATTTTTTCTAAGAAATATATCTCGGTGGTTATCTAGTATGCGCAAAATGTTATGGAAAAGATTAGCTAAAATGTTGTGAAAACTTACCGAATGGCAAAATAAAGATATAGAAATTCAAATCGAAAATTTTGATACTTCTACTCATTTTTCACAAACACGCAGTGTAAATTTTTTTTCTTAAGCTACAAATGTAAGTTGACATTTTGAAGGAAGTAAAGCAAGCATTGCTACCATGTAAACTTCATTTTCTTAATTTGTATGCTGAATTTAGTTGAAGTAAGCTGAATTCATGCCCATGCCCATTTTAGTACTTTAGTATTAGAATCAGTTCAAGAATTTTAATTTATAATTTTAATTCAACTATTTGGGGATACAAGAAGGCTAGCTCCAACTGTTCTTAACACGTATGCCACGTCTGGAAATCAAAATTTGTGTAAAAGATCCCATTTTTAGGAATTTCATTCCTACATTTGGGAATTGTGGGAATAAGCAAACCGTCGTTTTCTATAATTCTAATTTACAACTGAATATACTTCAGGTAAAAAGTCATTTCGACACACACACACATACTACGGCTTCGTAGATCGACAAACTGATAATACATCACTGTTTCCATGAATTTACCCACCCATTCGGTTTTTATCAGTTGTTGGGTCACCAGTTTCTGAAGTTGTTCCTTTTATGAATATTTCTGATAACTACAGACAATTACGTATCCAACGTTATACAAAACGTACATTTCGGAATAAAGTATGAAATATACACACATCCAAGAGGACTAATTAGCCATGTACATTTCCAGAATTGTGACCAGTTTATTGTCATACCAAACAAAAATTGAACATAATTTTGTAGGAGCTAAAATTAACAACTGTGCCATTTAATTCTCGTTAACAGTAAACTTCTAAGGAAGTTGTTGCTTCAAGAATATTGTTAACAAATTTATACGAATACTTCACAAAAAAAGGAACAAAATTCTATGTATCATTTAAACTACGCAAGGAAATTGAATATGTTTCAAAATGCTCAGACGTGTTAGCTAGCTAAGTGGTTAAGTACTACTATTCAAATAGGAAAAAACAGGCAGCTTCCAGAAAATATGAAAATCTGCGGCACTATTGAACCATTTGCGGGTAGAGATACATACAAGGAATCGCTGAAAAGAGAGTAACATTCATTAAGCTCAACACAAACTGTAGATCTTATGATTCAAAATATAAAAGCTGGAAATTTTAGCAAAATAATAAAGACGTAACTAGTTCGGGCAAAGGATTTAACTAATAAGCACAGCTGAAAGTTTCCACGCTGTGTTTTGCGAAATTTAAATGGTGGAAACACTGCTAGAAGATGTTTTGGAGACTATATCACAAAATCAGATATAACTGAGTTGAATATAGCTCTGGTTCAAAGGTTGAACAAACTCTTTAAGCTTTTGAATATCAAGCGCAAAATGAATACAGGCACACCTGGGACATATGCAGGTAAAATATTCAAACCACAAGGAACGTTGTGTGTCAAGGAAATCTAATTATAGAGTCTCATATCTATTAGGCATTTTCAAGAATACAATTTGGCTAAAAAATTGATTTAAGAATTATTTATTTAATATAATTTTTATAAAAAATTTTTGATACATGTAATTAGGTTTTCAGTAAAAGAAAAATTCAGTAAGAACCAATAATATACATTTAATGGCATATAATTTTGGTTGCATTAAGAATATGTAATTCTGATACTATACACGAATATTGTATTCGTCATTAAGCAATGAGATAAAAGTTGTGCGTAAGGTTGGAAACGTAATAGCCTCTGTTTATGAAAAATATTCACAGAAGGTACAATTACAGAAATTGGCGTAACAGTAGTTAATAAAATATCCAAATAATTAGATAATATCATGGAAACAAGAATGTGTTAATAGTTTGTCGAACTACAGAAGCTTAGTATGTTGACAAATTGAAATGACTCTGTTTTTAAAGATACTTCTAAAGCAGTGAATTCGAAAATGATATAAAACCGAAATTTAGAGTTAGCTCTTTTCCACAATTGACAAATGAGGGGGAAAAAATATGAAACATAGATATTTCGCAAAATTTTGCCAAATTGTTACCATACCTCTGCTTCAAAGTCTAATTTTAGTACAAAAATGTACATGTCTGAAGAGAACTGGAGTGAAAAAGTAAAAAACGGAGTTCTAAAAATACTAATACCGGTTTTGTTTTCTTAAAATGCATACAAATTTAATTTCCAAATGTAAATTAAAACAACAAATTTTTGGACAAAAAAATTATGTTAACTATTTGTCAATTTGTTAAAATGTTCACGTTCCTGGTGCATATTTTTAAATTATGGACCTTACGTCTGAGACGCTATTTGTGATGATGTTATTCAAACAAAGTTTTTGTATGAATTATTTGTTACGACGAAATTCAATATCAGCTTTTTACATTTTGGTACTTTTAACAGAGTTGAATTTTAGTGCAAAAATTAAATGATCGTTAAATTCGAAATTCAGAGTTGAAATTACTACAAAATAAATAAGTTTTAAAATAAACCTTATAATAATGTTGTTGTTGCGCCACATCAATCCCCCTTCCTTTGAAAACGAATCCATACTTTTCTTCCAGATGATGTTGTGTACGATTTCGCTTTCTCTCGTGGTGCTTGGTTTAGTTGATGGCCGTCGCAGATGAAAGCAGCCTTGAGACGATCAATGCTGATGTTTACCTTTTTTCCATTGGCGTACACTCTGTATCAAAGGGCCTTCGTTAGGTGGTTGTAATTGTCGACGAACTGCGATTGTACGGATGAATACCGCTGGAGATGTTTTCAGATCCTTCTCGACAAATGGAGTTCGCTTAGCGTGGTCAGAAGTTGGCACAGGTCGAACAGTCTTGTGCGCAACTGGCTGAGAAAACCATGCTCAGATATGGTTTTGTTCATTGAGGAGTTTTTGAAAAACTCTCCTGGAATTCTCAACGTACATCCGTAAACCATTCCTGCCGGGCTGGCTCCAATATCTTCTTTGAATGATACTCGTATTCCAAGCAATATGAGTGGTAAAACATCTACCCATTTTTCTGTTCCGTAACATTTCATAGCTGTCTTGAGATATCGATGTTGGCGTTCGAATAAACCATTTGCAGCAGAGTGGTATGCTGTCGTCCTAAGATGTTCAGTGCCCAATATATTATTGAAGTGACGAAAACGATTCGACTCGAATTGTCTGCCCTGGTCAGTTGCTATTCTCTTCGATACTCCAAACCGGAAAATCTAATTTTGATATAATGTAAAGGCAATATTTTCGACCGTCATATCCTCCAGAGGGTAGGCCTCTACCCACCGTAAAAATATATCCACGCATGTGAGGCAACATCAAAAACCTCTTGAAGATTGAAGGGGACCCACTATGTCTACGTTGATATGTTCGAAACGTTCTTGTGGAAGATTATAGCTGGATACGGATGTTAAATTGTGTCGATGAATTTTGTTTCTTTGACATGAAACACAATCTTTCGCCCATCGTCTGCAATCTTTTTTCATTAGCGATCAAACAAAACGTTCAGTAATCATCCTGATGGTATTCGATGCTCCAGGGTGACTAATGTTATGAATTAAATTGAATGCGACTCGACGAAATGGTTGTATTAGAAAAGGACGTACTTTTGCCATTGATATGCCGCAATAAATTTCCAAATTTGTTCCAAGAACTTCTAACTTTGTCAATTTTAATTTTGAGTTACCGTCCAATATCGTTTTCAATTCGCTATCATCTGCATGACTAACTGCCAGCTGCGCGTAGTTGATTTTATCCGTTGTGTGAATTGCGTTAATTCGTGAAAGAGCATCGGCAATGACATTTCCTTTACAGGGTATGTACCAAATATCAGTGGTAAATTGTCGAAGATAATCCAGATATATCGTTTGGCGCGGAGTAGTTTTGTCAGACTTTTGATTAAATGTAAATTGAAGCGGTTTATGATCTGTGAAGATGCATAAATTCCTACCTTCAATCATATGACGAAAATATTTTACCGATTTGTAAGCTCCGAGCAATTCCCTATCGTAGGTACTGTACCTCAGTTGGGCGTACAGTTGCAATGAACTGTTGCAAAACGGCTTCAATTGCAGTACCAGATGCGTCTACTGTAATTGCTAATTGAACATTATGTTCGAAGACTAATTGCATATGTTGTCGATGTTCCTCTATCTTTTTGGAAGCTATCAAAATATCGTCGATGTACGGTCAAGCAAAATCAAATTTACCGAGACTCAAGAGACTGAATGGTGTCGAGATGTTCGTTTTAGGAATGTCGGAACTCTTAACAGGTATTTGATGATATGCCCTACGAAGATCGATCGTCGGAAAAATAGTGCAACCGTGAAGAGGATGGGTGAAGTCATGGATATGTGGTATTGGATCGGGTTCAGTTACTTTGTTCAATCGCCGAAAATCTCCACAAGGCCTCCATTCACCATTCTTTTTTCGTACCATATGTGGAGGGCTTGCCCATGGACTGCTAAAAGGTCGACAAACGCCCTGATCCAGCAATATTTGAATTTCCGCTTTTGTAGCTCTTAACTTTTCGGGGCACAGTCGTCTCGGGTTTTCAAACACTGGTTGACCTTTTGTTATTATATGATGCGTGATATCGTGCTTCACAGCTTTATGACTTGAATTAATCATTGTTAAGTCTTTAAATTCTTCTAATAACACCTTAGAAGAATCGTTTTTGTTAATGAAAGAAGGTTCTGATATAATTTACTATTCGTATCAATACCGCAAATGGTTTCAATATGGGTCGTATTGTCCACGAGTTTGAGCGGTTGCATTTTGACTAAAAGATTATATCGAGGCAAGAAAACAGCTCTAATGAATGGTTGGGTGACATTGGCAATAATAAGTTTTCATGTAAAATTTCGGCGATGACTGAGATTTAAGGACAAAGTTTTCTCTCCATATGTTTTGATGGTTGAGTAATTCGCAGCATACAAAATTATTTTAATTTTGAATGTCCTTTTTTGTGATCGTGTTGATGGAACTGCACTCACCTCAGCGCCAACATTGAATTTTAGTTGTGAATTTTTATCAAGTATCGTTAAGCGACAAGTTTTGGTGGTCAATCTGTCTATAGTCGCCATGTCGGATATATTACTTAGTTTTTTGTGTTGCTACTCGGTTGTCGAAATTTCTTGGCCTTTTTCTCAAATTTCTGATGATACCAACATAATTCGATAGCCGTGCGGCTATCGCGTGAACGAGATGTCTTTCGATGCTTCGAATCAAAGTTTGCCTTTAATTCATAAATTTCTCTAGCCAGCATGTTTAGCTGTTGTTCGATTGTAGACTTTGTATTTGTTGAGTTTTAAGGTGTGGAAGTGAAATGCATTTGAGGAATGTCACTAACTTCCATTAATTTATCGGCTAATATGCGAAGTTTTTCGAGTGAATCACTGCTAATTGATATAATAGATCGTACGCTAGCAGGCAGTCGATTCATCCAAACTGAATTGAGCATGTTATCATTCATTTCATTTCCAGCTAAATCGCGCATTTCACGAAGTAATTGGGTTAGTCGCATGTCTCCCAACTCGAGGTTTTGGAAAAGCTTTCTTATGCTTTTCTGTTCGGAATCAGCATATTGTTTCAGCAAACGATCTTTAAGGGCTGTGTACATGTTCTCGGAAGGTGGATTGTGAACTACAGGGTTGCCCATATTCGACGGACCCATCTGGCAACGC